>CM034152.1:617069324-617175708 GCA_019776745.2 Taxus chinensis | reverse complement strand
GCTATAATCAATCTAACATCAACCTAGAGTCTACAACATTGGTTTGACTATAGCCTTATGTTAGCCCTTGACTATAGCCTAATGTTAGTGTGACACTATAAAAATAAGCCATTATTAATCCAAATAGTTACTGTAACACCCATGTTATGATCATCCAAATTAAAGGAATTTTTTTTAAAACACATACCCTTAATGTAAAATTAATGCTACCAATGTTGAACATTAATTATTTAGCTTACTACTAACTAATCTAGCATATTTAAATTATTCACAATCTATATATTAACATACAATATCCATGTGCAAATGTAAGGGCATATCTAGATCTCCATGATCTCCCTTAAGTCACTCTAACTGAGTGTGTATAATTTGTATACTTGGTTAAACCTTTTACGTGTTATGAAAACCATGTGCATATCCTAGATTCCTACTAGGAATACTCCATGCAACTTCCATCTAATATCTAACACAGTTTATTTAGGATATTGGTGATCAGAAAATGTAGTCATCTATTACATTAATTTTTCCAAAGTTTCAAGCATTTATTTTCAAGCTTAGTTTTGAGACTGCACATTAGCTTATAAAACTTGACTTCCATCACCACACAATCATCTCAATATTGTTATCTGGATTTCTTGTTGTTTAAAAAAGAAAATTAGTTAAGAAGAGGGAGAATCCATTACTAGATCATTTCCCTAAACAAATATAATCTCATTTGTACCATCTTAGGATTCCTATGGGAAACATAGTAATCACGTAATGATTACCCATCATTGCATCCTCACTTTAAAATCAATATTTCTATGAAGCTAATAGTTTCCCCTATGCGATGGCACCATTTTTGTGAAAAGTTTTCAATTTTTTAGCATGGTTCAAATCTGTGGAAGAGTAAATTTGAATTTTTTTTACCCTTTACACTTCATAATGACCTTCCATAGCTTTGGTTGGGGTAAAACAAATATTTCCTGAGCCTTAGGGTCATATTTAAAGATACCGATATGACCACGATCATGGTTTACAAACCGTGATCGCAGGTTTTTAAACAAGAACCGTGATTGCACTTTATAAACTGTGAGCGTGGTTTATAAAGCGCGATCCTGGTTTATAAATCATATTTATACGCATCCCAATGTTGTAATTACCATTTGATTTTTATTATTTGACTTTACCGTATGAATTACTATGAAATTATGTCATTTTGTACACATTTTTCTTATCACTGGAAGTAAAACATCATGGGAGACAAGAAACGAAGTCAAAAAAGGAAGTCATTAAGTAAAAAAACACCAAACGAATTAGAGGCAAGAAAATTTCAAATTGCTGAGCGAATTCGGAATCTTCGTGAATCAAGAAGAGGTTCATCTTCAACCCCTACTATTGTAAGCAATGAGGAACAAGGTAATATTTCTACTGTCAAAGTTGAATTTGAATTAAATACTCATGATGAAGATGTTTTTACTATCAATGTTGAAGAAGAATTAAATACTCATGATGTAGCAAATGTTGAAATTGAAGGAGATGATGAAAATGTGAATAAAGAAATTCAAGTTGAAACTGTAGACAAACAAAATTTGACAAAAACACCTAATATTTTCTGTAAGAAACCTAATTATTTTATTGAAATTGATGAAAAAATTTTGAAACCAATGTGTGACAAACTTTCTGAATGCCAAATCAGAAGAAAAGCTACTGAAATTAGGGATAATCATTTTGAAATTTTAAATGATTCCCAAAGATGTCAATTGTTGGTTAGTTTAATGAAATTGAATAAAATGAGACCTACATTAAACACCTTAAGATTGACAACATCTAATATTTGTGGTCAAACCTCTACAATTGTTAAAAACCTTTATGATGCATATCACACTGTTAGTGTCAAGAGACTCACTAGGGATAGTCATATTGTGCGTTGTGTACTTGCTACTAGTGTTGTAAGTTAATCAATAAAAAAATAACATTTGATTACGCAAACAAGTCAAATGTTGCAAGTTAATCGAAAAACTCTAATGAAAGCAATTGAAAGTCGTAATATCCTTCAATCACTCAATAACACCAATTTTTGGGCATTTTCTGCTAGAGCATCGCATAAGGACAAATATAATACTAATGCTATAAAATAATTTTTTATTCAATTTTGGCATGATAACACTAGAGTTTCACCTAATACAAGAGATGTTGTAAAACGGAGAGTTGGTTCTATTAATCGTGAATCACATCCAAAGCATTTCTTAAATATGACTCAAACTCAATTTTTTCATAAGTTTGAACAAGAGCATCTGAAAATTAAAATTAGTCAACATTTTTTTGAAATGTTAAAACCATTCTATGTGAAAATAAACCACGCTCGCACCACTTGTTGTTGTAGGAAACATGTTCAATTTGCTATGCATTATGCTAAATTTTTATGTATTCGTTCTATTTTGCATTCTCAAACTATGTTGTAGGAATTTGGTGTTCAAGTTCTAGCAATATCTTCTAGGTATTTCATTCCTATGATATTTTTTGAAAAAAAAGTTGGACAATTTTTTTATAGTCGGGATTGTTTAGATGGAAGTTTTAGTATATGTGGCGGATTACCTAAATTGGAAAGTTGCATCCATGAGAAAATTGAAGTTGTAATAGAAAATAATTTAGTTGAGTTTGATAAATAAATCAGTTGCATACTAGTTGAATGATGGGAAAGAGTTTAAACGGTGTGAGCTAGTTACAGAACATATGCATGTTTTTCAATTTATAAGAAAATTTAAGGATGAAATTGTTTATGAGTATGCTAGGCATACACACAGAGCTCGATGGTTGGATGAATAGTTCAAGATATGCAAAGACACATTTCCTATTGGTACTATTGTTTCAGTGGTCAATTTTACAGAGAATTACACATTACAACCAAAAATGGAGGTTCAATCACAATATTAAAACTCAGTACAAGTTGCCATTTTTGTGCATATAGCATTTATACATTCTCTTGATAGTATAGAGAATGATCAAAAAATTTAAGAGAGTACCACTTTTATATCAGTGATGATCATACTCATTCTATTAAATTTTTGCAAGGGTGTTTCCAGTTATTTTATAAAAACTTTTATGATAGGGACATCCACTTCAAACAACATTGTATATGGTCAGATAATTACATGTCTCAGTTTAAGAATGCATGAATGTTTTATTGGATGAGGAGGATGCACGTCAAGATGGGTCAACAACATATTTGGAGTTTCACTAAGGTTGGACATGGAAAAGGAAATCATGACAGTGCAGGGGCATGTGTGAAAAGAGCTCTTGCAAAAGAAGAGTTAAAGTACAAAAATGGTGCTAAATTGAAATATGAAAAGAGCATAGTGGAATGGTGTATTCACAACATGGCCCTAGGTTCTCAAGAAATTTCCATGGTTCACAGATATTTTTGGTTGATAGAGGAACAACAAATTTCTAACTACGAGGATTGTATGACACTCACTGGGTCCAGTGATATACACTCATTTTGTAGCTCAGATGCTACTTCGTGGGCCACATGGACAAGAAATTTGACATGTTTTTATACATCTTATATCAAATTTCTCACGGTTGAGTGTGATTCACAAGAATGGGTTGATGGATGGATTTATAGGCCTCTAACTCCACTTGCTAGTTATCAACCTCCATAAACATTATGACTTGTTTCTATAGATGAAGTTGCAACATCCAAGGACTTTGATGAAATTTTAATTTTGGTGTGACAAGGTATTTATAGTTATTTGCAATTTTTGTATTGAGTTATGTCCATTGAAATTTTACTATGTACAATTTAAATTTGAGTTGAAACCTTTTTTATAGGAAATGTGTTTGTAGTTATTGTGACATAAGACAATGAAGAAGGAACAGATTATTTCTTATGTCGTTGCATCGAGGAAAGAAAGAAGTTGACTTCTCCTGTTATAGATGGAAAAGATATTGAGTACCCTACAGGGTCAGTGGTAGTTACTGGAACTTGGCTTCGGCGGTATCCATTAAAAAATCCTCTATTTGGGTGTTTGAAGACTTTGAGACACACATGAAAATACTCTTATATTCACATCTAGTTCTAGCGACAAATATTCAGCTGTATAGATATCGAGGAAGGCCTAGTAACAAGATTCTTTGGAAGGTTTGAGAGTCAAATCATGAAGCAATCTTGTCTGCTATTCAGAGTAGATCCAATCCTGATGGTTCATTGGAATGAATTTACAATTCTCCTATCTGGTATATATAAATTTTTTAGTTAGATAAATTTAAATTCATATATTTTATTAAATTTGTGTATTTTGTATATATCTAGTATGGTTTTGATTTGAAACTTGAATTTCTTTGACTAACACTTTTATATGCAGGTTAGTGGTGCCAGAAAAGCTTCCACCTTCACATGGTTGGCATTGTTAGTAGAGAATTATAAATTCTTGAAGCTAAGATAACCTTTCATTGTTTTACAAGAAAAGAGAAAAAATTACCAACGATTTATGTACCTATGGAGGGGGTTCTTGGCTCTAGAGGAGGTAGCCCAGAAGGACCTAGAGCTTAGAGAACCAAAATGATGTGTCCCTAAGTGTTTACAAGACCATCCCTATGTGTGTGCACAGTCAGTTTGGTGCCATGACCCATTGTTTGTAAAATATACCGTTTGACAGCCTTACACTGTCTCAAACTACATTATTATGCATGTTTGCAAACAATAGCACTGCGAGAGCACCGATATGAGAAGGAAAAAACCAAGACATATTATTATAGAGGGTCCCTATGCCAAGTTGTAGGATTAGACGAGAAGTATCTAGGTGCCATGGAGTGCGCGTAGTCAGCCATCAAAGTTGAACAATTTTTTGGTCTCAAGGCTCTTGAGGAACTCCGCCTGAACGAGGTAGCCCGGAAGAAATGACATGTGTGGTGCACCAAAATGACACCTCCTATAGCATTAACCTAGCCACCCAGACATGTCTACACAGTTTTTTTGGTGTCATGACCCACTGTTTACAAAATATACCATTTGACAGCCTTACACTAGCTTAAACTACACTATTTGGCACGTTTGTAAATAATAGGGCAACGAGAACACCGATTGGAGAAGAAAAAAATTGAGACAGATTATTTTAGAGGGTCCCTATGCTGAGGTGTAGGATTAGATGAGATGTCTTTAGGTGCCATGGAGTGCGCGTAGTCACCCATCGAAGTTGAATGATTTTTTGGTCTCAGGGCTCTTGAGGGACTATGCCCGAATGAGGTAGCCCGAAAGAAATGACATTGTCGTGCACCAAAATGAAACCTCCTCTAGTGTTCACCTATCCATTTGGATGTGTCCACATAGTCAGTTTGGTGCCATGACCCACCGTTTACAAAATATACCATTTGACAGTCTTACACTGTCTCAAATTAAACTATTCGGCACATTTGCAAACAACAGGGTAGTGAGAGCACCAATTGGAGAAGGAAAAAACCAAGAAAATATATTATATAGGGTCCCTATGCTAAGGTGTAGGATCAAACAAGACATCTCTAGGTGCTACAAAGTGCACGTAGTCACCCGTCAAAGTTGAATGATTTTTTGGTCTCAAGGATCTTAAGGGACTCCACTCGAATGAGGTAGCCTGGAAGCAATGACATTGTTACACACCAAAATGTTGCCTCCTCTAGCATTTACCTAGCCACTTGGACATTTCCGTGCAGCCAGTTTGGTGCCACAACCCACCGTTTAAAAAATATATCGTTTGACAGCCTTACACTATCTCAAACTACACTATTCGGTGTGTTTACAAACAATAGGGCGGCGAGAGCACCGATTGGAGAAGGAAAAAACTGAGACAGGATATTGTATAGGGTCCTTATGCCAAGGTGTAGGATTAGACAAGACATCTCTTGGTGCCACTGAGTGCGCGTAGTCACCCATGGAAGTTGAATTATTTTTTGGTCTCAGGGATCTTGAGAGACTACACCCGAACAAGGTATCCAGGAAGAAATGACAATGTCATGCACCGAAACGATGCCTCCTCTAGCATCCACCTAGCCACCCAGACATGTCTACGTAGTAAGTTTGGTACCACAACCCACTGTTTACAAAATATACCCTTTAACAGCCTTACACTGTCTCAAACTACACTATTCGGCACATTTACAAACAATAGGACAGCGAGAGCACCGATTGGAGAAGGAAAAAACTGAGACAAGATATTGTATAGGGTCCCTACATCAAGGTGTAGGATCAGATGAGACATCTCTAGGTGCCACGGAGTGCGTGTAGTCACCCGTCGAAGTTGAATAATTTTTTAGTCTCAGAGCTCTTGAGGGACTCCACCCAAACAAGGTAGCCCAAAAGCAACGACGTTGTGGCACACCAAAATGACACCTCCTCTAGTGTTCACTTGGCCACCCAGAAATTTCCACGTAAATGGTTTGGTGTCACAACCCACCGTTTACAAAATATACCATTTGACAGCCTTACACTAGCTCAAACTACATTATTCAACGCGTTTGCAAACAATAGGGTAGTGAAAGCACCGATTGGAGAAGGAAAAAAATGAGATATTATATTGTATAGGGTCCCTACACCAAGGTGTAGGATTAGACGAGACATCTCTAGGTGCCACAGAGTGAGCGTAGTCACCCGTGGAAGTTGAACGATTTTTTCATCTCAGGGCTCTTGAGGGACTAAGCCCGAACAAGGTAGCCCGGAAGAAATGACGTTGTTGCACACCAAAATGATGCCTCTTCTAACATTCACCTAGCCACCTAGATGTTTCTACATATTCGGTTCAGTGCCATGACCCACCATTTACAAAATATACCGTTTGATAACCTTACACTGTCTCAAACTACACTATTCGGCGCGTTTGCAAACAATAGGGCAGAGAGCACTGATTGGAGAAGGAAAAAAATGAGACATGAAATTATATAGGGTCCCTATGCCAAGGTGTAGGATCATATGAGAAATATCTAGGTGCCATGGAGTGCGGGTAGTCACCCGTCGAAGTTGAACAATTTTTTGGTCTCATGGCTCTTGAGGGACTCCACCCGAACAAGGTAGCCCGGAAGCAATGATGTTGTCACGCACCAAAACGAAACCTCCTCTAGCATTCACTTTGCCACTAAAACATGTCTTCATAGACAGTTTAGTGCCATGACCCACCGTTTACAAAATATACCATTTGACAGCCTTACACTATCTCAAACTACACTATTCGGCACATTTACAAACAATAAGGCAGCACGAGCACTGATTGGAGAAGGAAAAAACTGAGGTAGGTTATTGTATAGGGTCCCTACATAGAGGTGTAGGATTAGACGAGATATATCTAGGTGCCACAGAGTGCGCGTAGTCACCCATCAAAGTTGAATGATTTTTTGGTCTCAAGGCTCTTGAGGTACTACGCCCGAACGAGGTAACCCAGAAGAAACGATGTTATCACACACTAAAATGACACCTCCTCTAGTGTTCACTTGGCCACTTAGACATGTTTGTGCTATCAATTTGGTGCCATGATCCATTGTTTACAAAATACACCCTTTGACAGCCTTACACTGTCTCAAACTACACTATTTGATGCGTTTTCAAACAATAGGGCAGTGAGAGCATCGATTGGAGAAGGAAAAACCTGAGACGGGCTATTCTATAGGGTCCCTACATTGAGGTTTAGGATTATACAAGACATCTCTAGGTGCCATGGAGTGCACGTAGTTACCCATCAAAGTTGAACGATTTTTTGGTCTCAGGGCTCTTGAGGGACTCCGCCCAAACAAGGTAGCCCGAAAGCAATAACATTGTTGCGCACCAAAATGACACCTCCTATAGCATTCACATGGTCACTCAGACATGTCTGCGTAGTTGGTTCACTGCCATGACCCACCATTTACAAAATATACTATTTGACAGCCTCACACTGTCTTAAACTACACTATTTGATGCGTTTGCAAACAATAGGATAGTGAGAGCAGTGATTGGAGAAGGAAAAAACCGAGACAGGCTATTATAGAGGTTCCCTACACCAAGGTGTAGGATTAGATGAAACATCTCTAGGTGCCACAAAGTGCACGTAATCACCCATTGAAGTTGAATAATTTTTTATCTCAGGGCTCTTGAGGGACTATGCCCGAACGAGGTAGCCCGGAAGCAACGACATTTTTTCACACCAAAATGACACCTCCTCTAGCATTCACTTAGCCACTTGGACATTTCTGCATAGTCATTTCAGTGCCATGACCCACTGTTTATAAAATATACCATTTGACAGCCTTACACTGTCTCAAAATACACTATTTGACACGTCTACAAACAATAGGGCAGCGCGAGCACTGATTAGAGAAGGAAAAAACTGAGATAGGATATTGTAGAGGGTCCCCACATAGAGGTATCGGATTAGATGAGACATATCTAGGTGCCACGAAGTGCACATAGTCACCTGTCAAAGTTGAATTATTTTTTGGTCTCAGGGCTCTTGAGGGACTACGCTCAAATGAGGTAGCCTGGAAGAAACGACGTTGTCACGCACTGAAAAAATTCTTCCTCTAGCATTCACCTGGCCACTCAGATGTGTCTGCCTAGTCAATTTGGTGCCATGACCCACCGTTTACAAAATATACCATTTGACAGCCTTACATTGTCTCAAACTACACTATTCGGCGTGTTTGCAAACAATAGGGCAATAAGAGCACCGATTGGAGAAGGAAAAAACTGAGATAGGCTATTTTATAGGTTATCTATACTGAGGTGTAGGATTAGACGAGACATCTCTAGGTGCCATGGAGTGCACGTAGTCACCCATCGAGGTTGAACAATTTTTTAGTCTCAAGGATCTTAAGGGACTCCACCGGAACCAAGTAGCCCGGAAGCAATGACTTTGTGGTACACCAAAAAGACACCTCCTCTAGTATTCACCTTACCACCCAAACATGTCCACACAATCAGTTCAGTGCCATGACCCACCGTTTACACAATATATTGTTTGACAACCTTACATTGTCTCAAACTACACTATTTGGTGCATTTGCAAACAATAGGGCAGCGAGAGCACCGATTAGAGAAGAAAAAAACTGAGAAAGGATATTTTAGAGGGTCCTTATGCTGAGGTTTAGGATCAGATGAGACATCTCTAGGTGTCACAAAGTGCGCGTAGTCACCCATCAAAGTTGAATGATTTTTTGGTCTCAAGTCTCTTAAGGGACTCCGCCCAAACAAGGTAGCCCAGAAGAAATGACATTGTTGTGTACCAAAACGATGTCTCCTCTAGTGTTCACCTGGCCACCTGGATGTGTACGTGTAGTCTTTTCGATGCCATGACCCTCCCTTTTCAACTGTTTCAACAATTACAACTTTTTCAACTTTGGAGAGTGAGCTAAAAATGTTGTGATACAAAGGGATCTAAAATTTAACTTTGTTGTCACATATCTTATAATATCCACCTTGATAACCAATCCACTTTATATATTACATGACCAACTCATCGCATTTTCTGCAAATGAATAGAAGATAAACACTATTTTTTCTTCTATAATTGTACTAGTTTTTTGAGAATATCAACAAAGTTTTCTATGGTGTGCGCCTTGTCAAGTGTTATTATCCCTTCATCAATAACATGTATAACCAAATTATACTTAACTAAAATATGCTTTTTCTTATTGTGATAAGCTAGATTCTCGAATAATTAAATATCACTTTGATTGTCACACAATACCTTCATCTTCTATTGATATCTTCAAAACTCATCCAATATAATTTTTACCCAAATTACCTCCTCACAACTATGATAGGCAGCTACATATTCTACCTCAGTAGTTGAAAAAATCGTAGTATTTTGAATCTTTGAAATCCAACTGATAGGTCCAGTTATAAGTGTAATAGCATAACTAGAAGTCGGTCTTTATTTTTCCAAATCACTTACAAAATATGAATCAAAATATCCACAAATTGAATTGCCAATATTGTTATAGGTGATGCAATAAATTATTTTTCCTCACAAGTAGTGAAACTCCCACTTCACTATTGAACATTTTTCTCTACTTAGATTTTCCTAAAATCTACTGACAACTCCAACAACATGTGAAATTTCAGTCCTTGACATGTACATGTCATAACATACATAAAACTTATTATTGCACTAGAATATGGTACATGAGATATATGTTTATTTTCTTATTATTGTTGCACCATAGTTTTTTAATTTTAAATCAAACATACATATAGAATTAATATACATAGAATATACATACATAGAAGGATATCATGTGCAATGAATTCGAATCAAACATACAAGTAATATCGTTATGAAAACCAACACATGGATATATAATGTATCAAACTAAGTGTGTTGAACGCACATATCTGAAAATATAATTTCATAACATGTGTACATCTCGAACCAAGTGTGTCATATATATAAGACCACATGCGGTTGCATAACACTATATACAATGTCCTATGAAGAATCATGAACTAGGACCAGCTGGCCCATATATATATCATGAAACATCCTATGAATCTAATCATGAAACATCTTCCCTCTCTTTTCCTTGCTAGAAGTAGCATGTCCACGACCCGGGGATGTAGTGAAGGGAGATGCCACTACGGATTTCATCCGTGTAGTCCTAGGTGTCTCTAAGCAGGCCTACAACCTAACTTGCACATTCATAAACAACAAGTTTTTAACACCCATATTTTTAAAATACATTCAAAATTTAGAACCTTAGAATTTAGTTAAAATGCATGTGAAATCTTACTGCAATGTCATGATCCATATCAATTTGTCATTGATGCATGATAGGGACAATAGTAGACTCATGAGAGGTAAGCTACATACAAATAATTAAATTTCAAATTAAATATTTCAATGACAAATTTTGATATTGTATATTTAAGTAATAAGAAATAATTCCTAAATAAATTTAACAAATTTGAAAAATTGTACCTCAGTTAGTGGATTTGTAGATGCTATGGCAGTATCTACAACAGCCCCCACATTTTGCATATATGGAGGAGTCTCTCTGGCAGTCATAAGCTATACAAAAAACATGTACAAATCAATATTAATCTATATGACTGCCACATAATAGAGCCAAAGCATAATCCACGTGAACTTCCACAATTATAACAAAAGTGTAAAGAGAAACTAACCTACATAAAATTCACGTGAGGCATGCCAATAGCCTCAGTTCTCAGAGCAGATGATGACCTGCCAGGATCCTACACGTATAAAAGACAAACATATATTAATATGTACAAGTAGATGTGAAACATTATTATAATAAAAGTGTACAATCAACTAAAATTTGAAATTTAAGTATAACTTGAAACTTACGTTTGTAACATGCCTAGCTGCAGTAGCTAGCATGTTGACGCCAGATGTTTCCTTCACCGGCTTTTGCTATTTAAAATAAAATAAAAAATTAGTTTTTACATGTATGTACATAACATACAATGAAATACATATATATTAAAATCTCAAACATGAATTAAACTATTGTTTATATATATTAAATATTTATTTGACATTTACCTATGAAAGACCAAGATCCATTGCATCAGTTCCAAAAATATCCGTCGTCATCTCATCTAGAGAAAATAAATCATGTGATCCAAAAAATGATGTCTCACCTGTAGTGCATACGACACCACATGATCCACAGGGGTGTAGTGCGCTAGAACTGACACCTCCACCAACATCACCAGATGCAATCTACTCACTATACTAGGTCAGAGTGTTAGTGAGATCCCTCAATTCATGCAGTGTGTCAATCTCCACAACCTCATTCACTGTAGGAGGGATAGCTGAAGACAGTGGGGGTTTTGAAGCATGGGGTATCCTTGGTTGACCTACACATGCACCAAGTCTACTCTATGCAGAGCCACCACCTCACCCATAAAAATCAAAAAAGTCAAAATAATTTGGGACCTCATTAAGCACAAACTCGCAATATAATTTCTTCAAAAAATAGAGGGGAACCTCATTGTTGTTGCATGGTGGATAATTAAAAACCATCCACCATCGGTCCTAAAAATTGTTCTTGATTCGGTCATCATGGCACCAATGGATTGGGAACATTTTTGCAAGTAACTGCGGGACGGCATTGGCTCTTGGGTCAGTAAATAATGCACAAATGCAGTCTTTTCCAATTTTTTATCTTTTACAGCCGCATGGGATAATTTATTTGCATACCACTACCTACAATCACCTCTAAAGGTATTCCATCTATCTATTTGGTTGGTTGCGGAGTCAACTTTGCCAATCAATGTTTGCAATGTGTTGGCTAAAGTCATGTGGGATGGATTTGTCACATGATTTTGTCTTATATTCTGAATAAGGTTCTCAATGGCAATTTTATTTTGTCAGATTTTTCCAACGATATCAACTTGTGTTCCTGTTGGTTCCGTGGGGACAGAAGGAGCCACAGGAGCCAGATCTATGTTTGGAGGAGGGTTTTCTGGAATGTTTGGAGGGTTTTGGGGATTATTTGTAGGGTTTTGAGGAATATTTTGACTATTTGTAGGATTACGAGCTTGCCAAGTAATTGAAAAAACAAAAAATTATATACATAAACAAAAAATTGAAAAACCCATGAAAATCACAAAAAAAAAAACCTAAACTGCAAACAAATTGATTAAAATCGAGGGCCTTACCTCTTTGTCTTGGTGGCATGGTTAAAACTATCGCAATCCACAAGTCTGAAGAGTAATGTTTAGAGGGTATTCAAAGCACAAGAGCCAAAGGTGTAGGAGAAATTGTGGTTGGAAAGAGAAAATGAGGGAAATGGAGGAGTCGCAGGTCTGTATTTTTTGTCTCAGAGGACTGCGATCGCGGTTTGAAACCTTGAGTGCGGTTTTAAACCACGCTCACAGTTTTAGGTTCATAAATCACCGAGCCTATAAAAACAGTTGCGCGAGCGCAATTTATAAACCACAAGCGCAGTTTATAAACCGCACTTGCGGTACGTAAATTTTAGGTTTTTGTGTCCACGTAATTGTCCACCATCTTGGTGCACTTACCCAAATATTTATTTCATTTTATATGTTTCCTTTAGATATACATATGTCAATATTCAGTTTGCTTTGATTATTCTATCTGAATTAATGAAATTAGTAATAATCACATATATTAAGAAATTATTAACTTAATTCATAAATCAGCATTATAAGTAAAATATCTACATTTTCAGTTCAAGTAAGACAATTCATATGACCATATTAAAAATAAGGGACAAATATCCCAATTATCATTAATAATTATGTATAGCAATCACCAAGAATAATGTACTGGACCATAATGCCCTTTTAAAGATGCGATGATATTTTAATTGCTTACACAGATTGATTACAAAAAATCCATTCATATTTATTTCCAATTAAACTCGATACATTAAAAATAATCACATAATCTAATCTAAAAAGTTACTTCAAGTATGCAGAAATTTCCTGCAAAACTGTAGGAGAGATATAGATATGGATCAGTTCATGATAACTAGCATGAGTTTGCATACTCTTATTCGATGATGAAATTATAATTAAATAATAGAATAAGAGATAGAATAACGTATATCCTTAATCAATTATATATAATGCAAAATGCCATATTTTATAATATGAAAATTTCCTTATAAACATATCATAATGAAACTTCATAAATATTAAAAAAATCATGTCCATTGTACTATATACAAAAATCCTATTATAACTTAGACCTTTATACAATAATGGATCATATACAACATCACAAAACATCGACTACAATGTGATAACTCACAATATTTTCTAACTTTGCTTCTATTATGACAACTAGAAAGTTCATAATACAAATGTTAATAACAACAAAACAACTCATATTCAGAAAAGTTAAACTTCATAAGATTACAACAATCATTCATAGCCCAACTAGAACATAAATTAACTAAAACTAATGAAGTAGTTTTTTTTTAGAGACCCTTTTCAAGTTATCCACACAGATGTATTAATGTTGTTTCCATGAACATATCCAATCACGTGTAAGGATTCATTTAATCATAATAGGAGATAACCATAATGTCTAGTCCCAAGAAGATATAAAGAGAGAGTCCATTAATAGTAACCAAATAATCCATCAACTATTTAACATATATTGAATATATGTAATCAAATCAGACATAGACCTTTATACCCTTTCTAAGAGTTTTACCCTACTAACTCTAAAACAGTCGTGCTCAAAATCAGGTTATTATACATATATATTAATATCAATAACACAACACAATTAGAGTGAACTAACTCTATTACATCCATGAGGGAGAGGGTTTCAAGAAAGAATCCATTTATTATAAAACCAGTTTCCCCTAAAATCAAATATATTTTTAAACAAAACACAAAACCCATTTAATCCATGCACACTATAGGGTACTTCCTCCACCGTTTACTCATATCAAAATAAAAAGAATGTAATCAATAATTCTCAAGGAGCCATAACCAAATGATAACATTAATGCTCAAAGGAGAGATATGATCAAATGATAACAACAATGCTCCAAGAAGAACTATAAAACTAAATAAAATAGAAATGCTCTAATAAAGAGCTATTTAACTTAACCACTTTGTTTTCGCTTCTTACAATCTCCCATTATATTTTTTCTAGATTTCACGCAATAATCTCAACCAAATAGATTCAAAATAATAACAACAATTCTCTAACAAGAACTATAATACTAAATAATAACAATAATGCTCAAAGAAGGAGTTCTAAAAACTAACTCCTTATTTCATTTCCAAATCATAAAATCTAAATACAAAAACGAGTTTAGAGAAGGAATGATAAAAACAATACTCCAACAAGGAGTTGTAACTAACTCTAATTATTTTTCCAGATCATAATAATCTCAAAACCCAAAACATTTTTAGATCACACATAAAAACCAAAACCAACACATTTTCATTTTCTATATTTCAAACAAAATCTCAAAACACAATCACTTTCCATATTTCACATAAAAATAAAAAATGTGTGCAGTTACAAGTTCTCATATAATAATCAAAAACCAAAAATGTATTCAACTATTTCCATATTTTTCATAACAAGCCAAAATCAATATGTATTCCTTTTCCAATTTTCACATAATGACCATGTCCAAAACGTATTCAAATCTCACGTACTAATCCAAACAAAACATATTTAGTTTCCCAAAATTCAATCATTATCCCATGCCAAAACATATGTAACCTTACAAGATCTTACATATGAATTAAAAACTCAAAACGTATTCAGAATAATAATCACATTTGTATTCATCTATTTCCTTAAAATGACAGCAAAGAGTAAGAGTAGAAAAATTCATGCCTGTATTTGTTTCCTCTAAAAATGTTTTTCATTTTCCAATTCAAAAGCTTCAAAACACTACTAAATCCTTCAAAAAAATATTTAAATAAAAAAATCCATGTTTACCAGGTATAACAACAATAAATCGCATGCAATAATCACTCAAAATAGATTTCCCCAAAAAAATCCATGCACATCCCTCAAACAGAGCTCCAAAAACCAAATGAAAATGAAAAAATGTGTTAACTTAGTATGCCTTAGCTTCTCAAGGAAGTTACCACTTCCCAAGGCATCCTTCTCTGCAATAATTTTGTACCAAAAATCTTAAATTCTTTCCACTTCGTGGCTTTTCAAATGAACAGTTTAAAACCATAAACCTCGATAACATCTATTACAAATACCATGCAACTTAAGTTTAGTATTAAGTTTAACAAAATTTAAAGAACAGATATCTTGCATGGTGGGTCGAATACCCACCTCACACCATTCCAATACACATTGTCACTTAACATCCAAACTAGACTTAACTCCATAACACATAGCTTAGGTGATCTTAATGACTTATTTTTATTCCATTAAATACAAAACATGCACGCACGCGCGTGCGCACGTGCACACACACACACACACACACACACACACACACACACACACACACACACACACACACACACACACACACACACACATGCATATGTCTATGTATGTATGTATGTATTTGCATATACATAACTATATGTGTGTGTACAATTATTTATTTATTATTAAAATAAATAAATCATCATCAAACATATATATGTTTATATATATATATATATATATATATATATATCATCAAAAAACACTTCATTACTAGACAAGTATTAATGATTTTAATAATTCAACAAATATATTTGATTAATTTTGGGGATGTTACAGTGAAGACCAAGAGACATATGGTGTCACTATTTCCAATTTTAGATATGGTTTTTCTTTTTAAAAATGGAATTTCATAACTATGGTCTAACGCTAAAATGACTATGCTTAGATATCAAATTTATCTTTAAACACTCTAAATGGCATAGTGTTATTTTGGTAAATCATTATTTGATAATGTCAATATTTGTTTAGTCCCTAAATCATAACTTGTACACCTATTTTGAAGCTAATCTCTATATCCTTATTCCTATTGCAAGGCTTACTCTTCATGTTGAATTTCTCATTCACTCACAAAACAAATTACATCAAGCCAAAGAAATCTATCAATCATAATTGTCATACACAAAACTTTCTAACACTACACATTCTTTCTAAACTAAACTGCCAAACATTAACTAAAATACCAAAAGGTTTGGTTCAAAACTGGTGGTTTTTCCCAAAACCTCCAACGACCATTTTCTCAAATTGATATCTTTTATGGGTCATTTCTTTCCTCGTGAGTCATACTTAATGTTAAATTATCCCTATGAAGCACTATATAAGTAATTCAAACACACTCATTAACTCATCAACACTTTCAACTACTCCTTTACCAATTATTATTCAAAAGGCACTCAAAATTTTCCTAAATTTACCTAAAGCAATAGTACATATTAGGAGCAACCCTTACACATGTTTGAAGTACTCCAAATAAGGTTCTAGAGTCAAGCTTCTCATTTCAATGAACATTAATTCCAATTCAATAAATAAATAAGCAAGCCAATACAAGCATTAGCAAGTGATCTAATTATCAAATATAGTATCATCCATGTAGATATCACATCTCTAGGTGGATAACTACGTGCAGTTTGAGGCCTCTTCAAAGTAGTGTCAATGTAAGAAGTGTGTGGATTGCACTTCAACCCAAACACTAACCATTTTGCAAGGTTTTCACCCATGGTTAAGGTTTTGGGTCTTTCCAATTGATTTTAGTGGATTTCACACATTTTTGAGACCTAATATCTTATAGCGAGACATATTATAATCATTTGGAATGGAATAAATAGTTACAAATAACTGCCATCTTCCTAGTTGGAACCTCTGGTTATGGACAAAAGTGCCAAATAGAATCAGAAGGTTCAATTCATGTTTAATGGTTTGGTCCCTATACCATTTTCACTTCTTAAAATAAAAATGAAACATTTACAAGACATTTACAATTTTTTTATCATTATGCTACACTCATATCGACTTAAAGATCATTTAAATAGATAATTGCACTTTCACTCTCGTGTTTTACTACATTTAGTATGTTTTTAATTGATTGATCTTGCAAATTGCTATATATGTATATTTTGATCTAAATTCTAAATTTATAAATTGAATATACATCTAGTTTCTAACGTTAATCCTGAATTTAAATACGAATTCCCCTTTTTGTTTTCGGTTAAATTTTCAGTATGTTTCAAGCTATGTGCATTTAAATATGTTTTATGTCACTTTTGCACATGTACCTGTGTAGCTTTAGAATGGACGACTCATAATGCAATGGTAGGTGGGAAAAGATATAACTTTGATTAAAGGGTGGGGAGAATCCCTTTTTATGACTAAGATTTCAATTTTAATTTGGTTCCCCATTGTCAATTAATCCACATGTTCATTAACTTTGTTTGTTCCTTTGTTCCATCAGCTCGGTGAAAGTGTCTTTACACTCCATATGGGTCTACATTTCTTAGTGTTCAACTTAATGATCTTCATATAGTGCTTTACAATAAATCTTGAAATAATCCAATCACAATATGAAACTTTTATGAATGACATCAATTTTTATTCTGGGAATGACATTGTATGATACACAAAATGTGTCTAGGCGTCATACACTCTTATCATCCATTCAAATAGGATATTCAAGGACATGAGTCAAGGACACGCCAAGACCAACACACAAATAGATAGAATTAAAGGGGGTATAGGAACTGCTATGATCACATACCCTAAGGGAAGTAACCCTTACACTAGTACAAGCTAAGATTTGCAAGGCCTTAGGTTGAAGAAGAAGAACGAACCCTATGGAGGTATCAGAACTATGGGAAGAAATGATAAGTAAAAGAATCATGCAAAGATTATGTTAACCTAAGGAAAGCATGTAACATGAACTAAAGAACTAAAATTAATATTGTAACCTAACATGTCCATAGAATACTAAGTTAACATAAATCATGTATCGAATGTAGGAACTACTCTACACAAAATGACAAAGTGAGTTAGAGCACCTACCTATTCGGGGGGGCAGTCGTTGATGCATCTATCTCTCAAAGGACCATACACCAAGAGATAATGGATTTAAGGTGGAGAAGGGGAAATGATCCAGTCCTAGCTCACTATAGTTGACCCAAAAGTGCAAGATTACCAATCCAAGAAAGAATAATCTCCAAGTCAAGAGTTAAGATGTAAGAAATTCAAAAGCTAAGCACACAGATATAAGTTGGTGTAAGAGAGTAGAGTTAATGGTGAGTAACTTTATGAAAATAAGTGATATCCTAATGTGTAAATGAGAGTTGGGTTACTTATACCAACACCATCACCCATAGGTGAAGGCATCAATAGGGGATTTGGATTTTCACTATACAATCACCCGCAGGTGATGACATCGGCAAGGAAGGAAAAGGTAAAGGAAGGTGAGAAAAGAGATATGATAAGTAAGAATGAAGAAAAATGAAATAAATGGGGTCATGAAACATAAATATGTTGGAATAATGGGGAGGAAAACAAGAATATAAGAGGTAAAACAAGAGGAATATGAGCAAAAGAAATACATAAATGGGACAGAAAGTTTCTCTCTCTCCATGTATGATCCCTAACCCAATGGTTATGTCAATAACCATACCCATATCCTTGAAGGATTCCCTTAAGGAACCCATTCTAGATATAGATGCATCAACGACCTCTAATCTAAAAAGAGAATTGTTAGTAACATGTATGAAAATAGAAACCGTAAAAATTTAGGTGTATACATATGCCCTAGCCAGTGATTACCACATTTCGTAATAGTGAAACATGGGGTAGTCAATGGAAATAATGATACATAACACGGAAACTAAAAGTACATGCTGGAATTAAAGAAGGGACTAGATAAAATGAATTATACCCACCAATGCGTACCTAATAGTGTCATTCATCCTATTACTTACGGGCACAATCCATGCTACTAGAACCATGGAGAATAAAAACTAAAAATAAACACTAGAGGATCATCAGTAAAACAAGACATAAATCACCTAGCTAGGGGCCCATGGGATGGATGTCATGGATTTGGAATTTGGAGATGAGGTTTGAATGAGTGTCGAAGCAGAGCGGTGGGTAGTAATGCTAAAAAGCACAAAAAAATATATGATAGAAGCTAAAAGGAGAGATTGTCATAAAACCCAAGTGTGTATATAAAAATATCATGGATGATTAACCTAAAGGGAGAATAGTAATTCTGAAAAACACAAAAAAAAACCTTGAGGTATATGCTATAAGAGAGGTGAATATATCCAAGCAATATTATGAGCTTATACGAGGATGCACAAGACTACGATGATTCCAGAGGAAAGGCCAGGGAGAAAGAGTTAATAATTTTGTTAGAGATGATTTATGAATAAATCCAAGTGAGGTAAATAACCGAAGCGAGAATGCACAAGACCGTGACATTCCAATGGTAGGATATGTAAGGGCGGATCAAAGCCACAATAGGTGGAATCAATACGGCGACATTCCAACATTAGGAAATGTCAGGGAAAAATATGCCAAGATTATGATTTTCATTTGAGGGAAGGAAGGATGAAGTAGTGAATTTGAGAAGAAGAAGAAAGAGAGGGTAACTGAGTATCGGAACTATCAAGCTCCTTCAAGCGTGAAACTTCTTAATAAATTGGGAATTTGTTTGTTCTTTAAAGATATGACCTTCATTAGATTTGAAGACAATATGTGTTAGGTTTAATGATATATTTGATGAGGTAAGGACCCCATCATTTTTTAACATATTTTCCTTATTTTTCATGGGTGCAGCCAAGTTTGAGAACAAGGTTTCCCACGTCGAAAGTATGTGGATGAAAAAAAAAATTGTTACATACCCATGTGTTTTTGTTAATGAATATCGGTATAAGCATGATCAGTGTTGTTCTTCAAGGATTTCAACTTCATGAAGGCGTACCTCATGGATTTTTTCATCCATAATTTTTCCATTAAGGGATATACATAGTGAAGAAAGTTCCACCTCGAGTGGAAGGAAAACTTAGGCTTCGTATGTAAGAGAGAAAGGTATTTCCCCATTAGTCGTGTGAACACTAGTATGATATGCCCATAGCCTAGGATATAGATTGGTATGTCATTCTATATGGGATTCATGCATCATATTTTGAAAGATCTTATTAAATATTTAAATAGTAGATTCAACTTGACCGTTACATTGGGGATGGTAGCGCATTGAGAACCGATGCTTAATATTAAAACTTAGCACAAATTTACCTCATTTCTTTGTATTTGAAAGCCCCACCATTTTTAGATATGATGGTGTGAGGAATCCCAAAGCAGAAAATGATTTGGTTGAGGAAGAATTTAGAATTGGTAAGTTTGGACATGTTGGTAAGGGGCATGACCTAAACCCACTTGGTGAAATATTTTGTGGCAGTAATGAAGAAGACATTGCCATCTTGAGATCATGGGAGATTTTCTATGTAATCCAATAACCATACACTGAAGTGCCACAGAGCATAAATGGACTGTAGCTCAGCCAGAGGGGAATGAATTAAATCATCATAGAATTGGTAGGGTTTACATTTCTTGGTAAATTCATGAGCATCGGATTCTAAGGTAGACCAATAGTAACCCGTACATAATCATTTGTGAGTAGTAGCATGACTGCTACAATGGCCGTCACAAGTTCCCTCATGTGCCTCTTCTAAGACAAGTGGAACCTAATCTTTATTAATGCATCAGAGTAGGGTATGTTCAAATTTTTAGTATTATAGAACATAATCTTTGAGCACATACTTAAGAGCCTTTTTTGTATGTGCAATCATGCTCATGAGTATGTCCCATCTAGGTATGTGTGATGTTAGATGAATTTACGAATTTTTTTATACCAAGGATTAGTGTTCAGGATTCCTAATTCAATTTGGAAAACATCTCAGACACTCTCATGATACGAGGTGGCAGGATTTTGGCAATTTTTTACCAAGGGAGTAGTCTCGTCAGAATCAGAAGGTGGCTGAAACTATATGGAGGTTGTGGCCAAGGATTCATCCAAAGCATTCTCCTCATGAGGGATTGATTTGATGTAAATTATGTAAAACTTGGCTTTAGATCTTGAATGAGATCATAGCAAGCTTTAATATTTTCATTACGGCATTGATACGCACCACTAACATGTCAACACACTAATTGAGAATCACCCATGGCATGGAGATAAGAAATATTCTTATCGAGGGCATCTTGCATGTCGAGGATAAGAGATTCATATTCAGCCATATTTTTGGTAACCTTGAATTCTAATCTCGATAGGATAGGGGAAATTTTAGTTAGAACGATTGGAGAGTATGCGGACCGTACCAGCTCCTTGAAGGAATTTTTCCCCATCAAAGTACAACAATCATGTATCCTCGTGTAAATAAATGATATTTTATTCCTCAATGATCTTAGGGTTTGGTTTGGATTTAGTCGAGGGAGGTGCTTCATTATTGGATTTGGAGGATTGTGCCTCGAGACTGGCCACGAATCTAAATAAGTATTCTTTAATATAGATAACAATATAGATACCCTCAATGAGGAGAATATCCCTGTCAGGTAATGCATCATGAATGGGTTGATATGAAGATATGGGAGTAGTAGCCAATTGGTCTACAATAACTTGGCCTTTTACTGCTCATTGGGTAATGATGCAAATGTCAAACTCCATAAGAAGCGTCATCCATTTCCTAATTTATTCTGTTAAAAGGATGACATTTGAGAAAATGTATCATAAAGGATTTGTGTGGACAATGACATAAATAGTTTGATAAAGCATATAATGGTTTAGTTTTATAGTCACATAGTAAATGGCTAGGCAAGCCCACTCGATGGAATTATATTGCATCTTGTAATCTAATAGGGCTTGACTAACATAATAAATAGCGTGCTCCTTTCCTTTTTCATCTTCCTGAGATAAAATTTATCCAATAGACACTGGATTCAAAGAGGTGTAAAGTAGAAAAGTTTTTTCAAGAGAAAGAGGTTGTAATTTTGATAATGAGGACAAATATTGTTTCATATTGTTAAAATATTGTTAACACTCCTTGGTCCACTCAAGCTTAGTGAACTTTTGGAGTAGGTTATTTATGGCTTGTACATGATAAGTAAATTTAGGCACAAATCATCACATTACCACCAAGTTTACCGAGATATTTTCGAATGTCAACTATAGAAGTAGGTAGTGGCGTATCTATGATAGCCTTAATCTTTTCCACATCCACATCGATGCCACACTTGGATAATAAAAATCCTTAAAAAATTCCTCAAGTCACCGCAAATATGCATTTATTAGGATTGATACATACCTTGAATTTATGGAGACGCCCCAAGGTGATGTCCAAGTCATAAGCATGATCATTTGTGTGTCAATATTTTATGAGTATATCATCCAAATAAACTTCAAAAAAAAAAAATGTATGAGGTCAGGAAATATGTGGGTCATGGTATGTTGATATTTTTCTCTATCATTTTTTAGTCCGAAGAGCATTTTTACATAGCAATAAGTACCCTCATACCATATTGGAATTGGTTTTATGTTGATATTCATGGGTAATTTTAATTGCTTTACACCTCAATAATTTTTCCATAAGAAATAACATTTCGTACCCTATCATGGAATTGACAATGGTGTTGATAGAGGATAAAGGAAAGTTATCTTTAGGACAAGCAAGGTTAAGGTTCTTGAAATTGATGCAAATTTAGATGGTGAGAGTATCCTTCTTTCTAACTGGGGTTGATGTTACAGACCCATTCAGAATAGTCCACAGTGTGGATGAATTTATCATGTAAGATTTTTATGATTTCTTTATGGAAAAGGTCATTGATTCTAAGAGGAAATTTTATTATCTTTTTCCACACAGGAACAACATTAAGATAGGTGATAATACTATGGGAGACAATTTTGGGATCGATTTCAAGCATTTTGGCATATCCCCATGTGAATAATTCTTTTTGTTTTCATAACACTTCGATGTGACACTCACATAGATGGGGAAAACAATCCTTGAGCATGATTACATGTAAAGTATCGTCGTCTAATTAAACACTGATAATGGATTTGGCTAACATAGCATTTCCATATTGAAAACGATAAGGAGCATCAGGTAATTTTGCCACTTCATCCTGACAAGGATCAATAGTAGTTGTTGACGGACATCCTTGGCGGATAGAACCATCAGAGTCATGGGAATCCTTAGGTTGGTGGGACGTGCATCCTAAGGAGACCTCCAGGTTTTAAAGAATCTATCTCTTCTCTGAGGGGTGAGATAGGGGTTAGAAAAACTGGAAAGAAAAAACATAAAACAAACTAAGGTGATGCACCGAAAAGATTACACCAGGAAGCCAACCGAATACACAATCGTCTTAAACTACTTAAGCATAGCACCAAAGATTGCAACAACACCCAAATATGCACAGTTTCTAAATGAAAATAAAGGTGATCAGAGAGAATAAAGATATGTGAATGATGAACCGGAAACACCACAAAAAATACATATTACTCCAATGGTTGTGCACAATATTACATTAGAAAGAGGCAATATTGTCGTTACAAATCCCATGCAGAAGGATGGAGTTTAAAGATCTCCTTTTTCTAACAAAAGAGAAGCTTGTCGATAGAGAGGAAAAGATTAATACTCCTGGCACCTAACTAAAACTATCCTCTCTCTCCTTTGAACTTTGATTACAATTTATAGGGTCAGGAGGAGGTAAGAAAGAACTTTAAAAATCCTTCCCATCTACCCCTTAATTATGATAAATGATATGAAGTGACAGAAACATGTTTCCTTAAATATTTCTCATGATTTGACCCCTTCAGAAAAGTGAGAGCCATGCCCATTTAATGCATCTTAATTATCCTATAACCCACTCCCTTGAGATCTACTCACCTTTTGAGAAGAAACTCATCCGGCTATTTATTACATAAACCATATATTTTGACCCTTTATGCATTGGTTCCATGCCTCTTGATTCAAACAGTGCGTATTTTGTAATGAAATGACCCTTCACCTCGGATATTTTCAAAAATTCTTCAAGCATTAAATCTTAGAGATAAGACCCTAAATCACTTATACATGGTGGATGGCTTATCATCTTTATGGCCTGCTATGAAGATGGAGTCCATTTTTTGCAAGATCCGTGTAGAAGGCTCGCGCATCCTTATGAATTTAATTTTATTTAGGGATCATATTAAAGCGTTGGTTAGAAACTTGGCACCATCTACGTGCTCGCTTTCCTACTCCTTTGTTGGCTCTATGTGTCAGTCCCCGGGGAGTTTGATACTTTGTCCCCCCTTTGACTTATAAAGTTGTGCCTACTTAACACTTGGCAGCGTCTACAAGATTTTCGGTTCTCTTTATAATTTGGTTAATTCCCCTCTCTCTCAATGAATATTTAGCTTCAAATGGGTTTCTCTTAACCACAAAATTCAAATAACAATCTAGCGACTCACTGGTATCATTTATCCTAGTAAATGAAAATAACCCACGATCTTCCGCTATGAAACTTGTCTTTTGAAGCCTCTATGAATCTGATTTCATGGCATCCTTTTTCATCTATCATTTATTTCTCACTCTTTTCTTCTTTTAAAACAAACCCCTGAAACTATATTTTGTGAGAGTAGAAAATTGAGAAGATGACTCGAGAAATGGCTTGGTTGATTTTAGTTTCTCTATATTTGGTTTGAAGTGAAAACTACAACTGTCTTCAGCTGACAGTGAATTCCTTAGTGAGCCAGAGCCTTCATCAGATTTGGCACACCCCCTTTGGATTGATATAGGAGTCATACTATACAAAAGACAAAACATACATGTCTCAAATGAGATATGCAATGTGTTCCTAAGAACTTATTCTGCTGAAAGAAAATCTACTCCTACACCTAGTCTAACTGGCTTAATGCATGTTAAACAAAACCTAAAACATGAAAGGAAAAATAGCTTCCCTTCCTTAAACATGGCCATGCAATCAATTTAGCTAGTGACATGACCTATAGTAAGAGTGAAAAAATAATCTTCATTCTTCCACCCACGGTATCAGTGAACAATATGAGCACCTCCTCTGGTTCATCTTTTGGTTGGAGGTGGTGCAACTGACCCTCAGGGTCTTGAAGATCATCCTCATGTTCTGAAATGAACATGACCAGTGTTGGCATCTTGTTTGATGAGATATAGCCTATGGCGGGGCTTGGTCCCACATTCTTCTTATGTCTTTTTGTTTTGGTTTGTATCTTTTGGATAGAGGCTCCCTTGCGGATCTCTTTGAAGGGTTTAATCTTTTTCATCTTATTTCCACTCTCCCTCTTTAGCAGCTCCACTGGTGATTCCAGGGTCTTCTATTGAAGGCAAAAAGCTCTCAATAATTCTTTCTTCTAGAGTCCTAGGATTAGTCCAAGGTGAGCTATTGTGAGCAAAAGGTTGCCTTTGTTGCGGAGTTGATGAAGCGATGAAGATTGTTATTTTTACAAGCACTTCCTCATTGAGCCATTCCCCCAAATTTGATAAGCACTTGAGCTTATATTCTTCCTCCTCTATCAAATCTTTATGATTTGATGTGATGGTTTTTGAATCTGCAAATTCTCCATCATATGTGGCTTCATTTTGCATAATGAAGCCCGTTGATAAGGATATTTTCAGGGGAGATTCTCGGTGGGGAGGAAAAATAGAGGCAACTTCTACAACATTTTTTCTACTCATCTAGTGATACGAACTTCCCAAGCTCGTATCACCTCTCACCATATGTTCCTCTTCTTTTGGATTTAGATCCATTACTTGCTGGTGTGAGAGGTATAGCTACTTGAAGATGGTGGTAGTGCAGAAATTGTGGTTTGCAAATGAACATGGGAAGGATCCCTTGGTGGTAATGGAGTCATGATAGCATGACTTCATTAGATAAAGAGAAATGGAAGGTGTGGAAAGGCATATGAAGTAAAATGGATGAGAGGGATCTCTACAATCCTTTGCAATGATTTGGTCAGACCCTGTGGATTTTTTGGATGTACTCTGCAACTATCTTCATTGAAGTTTGATTACTATCGAGAATCGACTGAGTTGATGCTATAGTAAAATATCACTCTGGTTCATCTCAATGAGCATGCGAAGAAAAATTTTGACAAACATCCTTGGTAGATAGAGCCGTCAGAGTCATGGGAATCCTTAGGTTGGTGGGACTAAGGAGACCTCCAGGTTTTAATGAAGTTGGATCTTCTTTGTGGGGTGAGATAGGGTTTAGAAAAACTAGAAAGAAAAAACATAAAACAAACTAAGGCGATGTGCCGAAAATAATACACCAAGAAGCCAACCGAATACACAATCGTCTCAAACTACTTAAGCACAACACCAAATATTGCAAAAACACTCAAAGATGCACAATTTCTAAATGAAAATAAAGGCAATCCGATACAATAAAGATATGTGAATGATGAACCAGAAACACCACAAAACATATATATTACTCCAATCGTTGTGCACAGTATTACATTAGAAAGAGGTAAGATTTCCATTACAAAGCCCAGGTAAAAGGCTGGAGTTTCAAGATCTCCTTTTTCTAACAAAAGAGAAGCTTGGTGACAAAGAGGAAAAGATTAAGACTCCTGGCACCTAACCAAAATTATCCTCTCTCTCCTTTGAACTTTGATTACAATTTATAGGGTCATGAGGAGGTAAGAAATAACTTTCAAATCCTTCCCATATGCCCCTTAATTATGATAAATGATATGAAGTGACAGAAACATATTTCCTCAAATATTTCTCATGATTTGAACCCTTCGGAAAAGTGAGAGCCATGCCCATTTAATGCATCTTAATTATCCTACAACCCACTCCCTTGAGATGGACTCGCCTTTTGAGAAGAAACTCATCTGGCTATTTATTACATAACCAGATATTTTGACCCTTTATGCATTATTTCCTAGCCTATTGATTCAAACGGTGCATATTTTGTAATGAAATGACCCTTTGCCTCCGATCTTTTGAAAAATTCTTTGAGCATTAAATCTTATGGATAAGACCCTAAATCACTTATGCGTGGTGGATGGCTTATCATCTTTATGGTCTACTTTGAAGATGGAGTCCATTTGTTGCAAGATCCACGTGGGAGGCATGCACATCCTTAAGACTCTGTGTTTCTTTAAGGATCCTAGGAAAGCATTGGGTGGACACTTGGCACCATCTGCAGGCTCGCTGTCCTACTCCTTTATTGGCTCTACATGTCACTCCCGCGGGATTTTGACACTTTGTCCCCTCCCTTTTGACGTCTAAAGTTGCAACTGTTTGACACTTGGCAATGTCTACAAGCCATTTGGTTCTCTTTATAATTTAGTTAAGTCCCCTCTCTCTTGGAAAAGATTTAGCTTCAAATGGGTTTCTCTTAGCCGTGAAAATTCAAATAACAGTAGTAACACATTTTTCAAAGTGCATAGGAGTTTTGGGGAAATTCCAAATTTTTTTATGGTTTTGTGGAATCCTATCCTCTCATGTATATAAGAGTTCTAGGATAGCTTCATCATTATCTAATATAGGAAGAGAACCATGATATTCTACATCAATTTCCAAGCCTACGTACCACTTGCCATCTCGATGTTGTCGAGAGCTAGTTTTTTAGACATCCAACACCCTAGCATCCAAGGTGACCTCTTTAGGTGCAGGATCCTCAATGGTCATACTAGTAACATAGGGACCATCATCAAGTGCTAAGGTTGGCTTAGAGACTGGTGCAGGTGGTGGAGTTATTGTGGGATCTAAAGTTGCTTTAGAAGGATGACGGGACAAATAATCATGGAGCTGCTCTAGTACTTAAGGGGTGTCCAAAAGAGGGGGATTAACAGGAAGCACGTAGGGGCATATTTCCTCTTCGTCCTCATTGTCACTAGTGTCATAAATAAGAGGTTCATAAGATGCATCAATGGTATTATATTGGACTCGTATGAATTGCATCTAGGCCAAAGAACATTGTTAGCATAATACTCCCAATTATTTGGACTAAGCGAAACAATGTAGTCTTCGTCATTAGCTGAGGAAAATACAAACTATTTCTCTCAAGGATCCTCCTCTTTGGCCGCAATACTGATCTTGGTAAAATATCAGGGAGAGAGGGGAGGATGATCATAAAATATTTTTGCAATACCTAATTTGTTACATTCTAAGTGATCTTAGAAGTTGAGGTATGATAAACAGATTCTTCTAGTTCATATTGTGGCAGGTACCGGTCCCATGGTAGGATGACTGATAGTAACCAATGTATAATTTCATTAGGTAATCAATTAATGTTGACTCTATTTTGGATCTCATTAGGCTCATCATCATCTAATTTTGCTAATGTAATCTGAATCTTAGGCCTAAGATCAAATAATTTTGGTTATGGAATTCCTTAAATCTTAGGATTAGTAGGTATGAGGAAAGGTTCATTAGGGAGTGGTACTGGCACATCCCAAAGATTAGGATCAAAATCATGGATAAAGTTTTGCTTATTGTGAATGAATTTGATACACTGGTACCTTGACGATGCAATTGTGCACATGCGATGTGTCTAAGGGTGCCCTAGTAATAGGTTATAGGAAAGAGGGTGATCTAGGACCATAAGCTTAGTACAAACTATCTTAATTTTGACTTTAATAGGAAACCAGATGCATCCTCTAGGTTTATACTTCATTTTTTCGAATCCTCAACAAGCTATATGAGTAGGCTTGAGGTTATCAACAGATAATCTGAGGTTTTTGATTACAGAGTAAGAAGCAAGGTTAATTCCATACCCTTCATCCACAAGGACTCTACGCACTTGAGAATCATGAATAACGAAACTAATGATTAATGGTGGGTCATCAGAATGAAATAATACTTCATCTATTATCATGTCATCTTCCAGGAATTCTAAGGCTGAGGAATTAAAGCATGAAACTTGTGGAGGTTGCCCCATAGTTTCTATGTGGTGGAATTCTAGGTTTGTAGTCATGGAAGGAGCTTTGGGAGCTACACGAGAAGGATCATAAAATCTTTGCAACTATTGGAGGAGTAAGCTTCAATGCAAATTTGACATACGTAAGAGTTCCATAAAGTGGATCTTACATGTGAGGGAGTTTAATTCATATAAAAAGTTCCATGATGACTTGGAATAATTCCTATAATGATATTGCAGAAATTACGCGGTAAGAGATGTATCCAATCCCGATGATGGTTTTGCATTAGATGGAACTATTTTATCTAAATAATGAGGAATGGGGTGTTTTATTAGTAGTACTGTCGATAATTTGGGTGGATTTTCAATTGTGGGAGCAGGCTCCACCATTGGCAGATCTTGGGAAGTTTCAAGCAAAGACGGGTTATCAACTGGTTTCTTTGGTTTGATAATTGGGTCCTTATGGGATGGCTTACACATATAGTTAGTCTTAGTAACCTTGACATATTGGGATTCTAGGAATCTCCTATCATATGAGGACTCTACAGTACCCACGAAATTTTTCATGGGGTTTTTGAGTTGTTGACTTTGATGATTAGAATGGGATCTTTATAAAGATTTATATTTCTCATAACACTCTTGCATAGTTGCAGAATGATCAAACGAAGAGCGAAGGAAGAATTCAAGTGTTTATTTCTTGATATCCTTACAATCACAATGTGAGTTGCTTATAGTTGTGTGTCATTATCATAACAAGTCACCTCTGAAATTGGGAAGAGCTTGCTTTGAAGGGGGAATGATTCGAGGTGAAGGAATCGTTTAAAGAAGCTCAGTGTGAGATAAAGGAGCATGTGGTAGAGAGTTAGAGGATTCTCGAGAAATTACCATTTCCTTTTCTCTTGGTAATTTTGAGGAACTAATTACATGTGTTATGTTTTTAAGTTTGGGTGACGATCTAGAAGTGCACTCAAACTCGTGCATAGGGTGTTCTTATCTCTTGACTTGTTCGAGGGATTCCTCTAACGTGTTAGGAGAGAAAGACCTAAATTAATATTGGAGGTTTGGCGTAAGGGCCTTAAGAAATATTTTGGATAATATTTTATTATCAAGGTTATGGTTCACTTATATAGATAAATCCTTCCATATTTTATTAAGTTCATGAGCTAATTCATTCATACCTTGCTTAAGATTTATGATTTTTTTAGGGTATTTTGAAGTAGATCTTGTTGTTAAAATTTAGAAATCAAGGATTTAGCTAGACCTTCTAGATCAACTATTGAATTAAGAGGAAGGTGATTATGCCATTCTAAAGATTCTTCCACAAAGGCCTTTGCTAGAGGCTTAGTTGTAGCGTAAGTATTCATTTGGATCCATTCCTTATAGAGGTTGCTAAAATTTTTATGGAAGAGGTTTGGGTCCCCAAAACCATTGTAAGAGATGGTATGGATGGTCTTCCCTAAATCCATGGCAACAATATAAGGAGCAAGACGTTCATTTTTTACTATTTGTAATATTTTATTTCAAATTGGTGGAGGGGGGATGGGATTCACATTTACATCCACTAAAGGGGAAGGTGTAAAGTTAAGTACATTACATACCACATTTTGGGAAGATATTTTCAATATTTGATTTATCATATGAATCATGCTAGTTGTGGTAGTAGACTGAGACAAGGCTAGTTGATCTAAAATATTAGCTATCAATATTTTATGATCAATGGAAGAAGATTGGCCTTTTTCTATAGATGATTCTCAATATTCATCATGCTCTATGCACATTCATGACATTCATTAGTAGGATTCTTAGGGGACCCATCCTAATCAGTTCTGTAGAGAGGTATCTGATTATTGAGAATCCCTTTATAGTTAAGACAGGGCATGGTCATCTCCATTGATATCTTGCAAAGACTCCCATCCTTATCAGGCGTAAGATATGCATTGGTATTAAGGTTCTTGATGATGTACCTTGGATCTATTTTCTCAGTTTCAACCACATTACACTTAGCTGAGTGATCAGGATGACAAGGTGAGAATGGGTGGAATTAGGACTGTTACAAATATTATCACTTACGGGAAGAGAACTATAGCATCTCGTAACATGAAGAGGGAATTCGGGCATGAATGAATAGCCCATGGATAAGTTCATAGGATTAAAATGATCCAAGAAGAGCCTGAGAATAGACATGAACAAAAGTTGGAAATTGAAAATATAACTCTTGAAAACTAATATTTACATGCAATCGTCCATGCACAGGTTTCACACAAGATTCGACGGCATCTAGGATGATACTGAAATGAAACAGATGGGATCATCCTTACATAGAATTAACATATGGGCTGATGGCATCTAGGAGAACTTATTTTAAGGGTGTTTTTTGGCATTTTAAAAACTAAAAAAGACAAAATAAAAATTTGGTGATTTTAACAAGCTATGCTCAATCAGAAGGGATAAAATAGGATTCATGTAGGGTTCACCAAGGATGTATAACAGGAAAAGTGTGTCTAGGCACCATGCACTCTAAGCATCCATTCAAACAGGGTATTCGAGGTAACAAGTGAGGGACACACCAAGAACGACACACAAACTCATAGAATTAAAGGGGGTACAAGGACCACTATGATCACATACCCTAAGGGAAGTAACCCTTACACTATGAAAAGATAAATTTTACAAGGCCTTAGATTGAAGAAGAGGAAGGAACCCTATCGAGGAATCAAAACAATGGGGGGTAATGATACGAAAAAGAAGCATGCAAATATTATGCTAACTTAAGGAAAGCATGTAACATGAACTGAAGAAATGGAATGCAATATTCTAACCTACCATGTCCATAAAATACTAAGCTAACATAAAGCATGTATCAAATGTAGGAAATACTCTAAAAAAAATGAAAAAGTGAGTTATAGAACTTACCTGTTAGGGGATAATCGTTGATGCATATATCTCCCAAATAACCATACAATAAGAGATAAAAAATTTCAGGTGGAGAAGGGGAAATGATCCAATCCTAGCTCACTATAGTTGAAAAAAAATTACAAGCAAACCAATCCAAGTAAGAATAATCTCCCATCCAAGAGTCGTGATGTAAGAAATCCAAAAGCTAAGCGAGAAGACGTAAGTTAGTGCAAGAGAGTGGAGCTAATGGTGATTTCCACTATGAAAATACGTGATGTCCTAATGTGAAAATGAGATTTGGGGTACTTAAACTGACGTCATCGCCCATGGGCAAAGGCGTCAACTGGGATTTGGATTTGCACCGATGTAATCACTCGTGGTTAAAGGTGTTGGAAAGGAAGGAAAAGGAATATGGAGGTGATAAAAGATACATGAGAAGAAAGAATGAAACAAAACGAAAGAAATGGGGTCATGAACAACCAAGATGTTGGAAGAATGAGGAGAAAAATAATAATATAAGAGGAAAAACAAGAGGAATATGAGTAAAATAAATACATAAATGGGACCAAAAGATGCTCTCTCTCCATGTATGATCGCTAATCCAATGGTAATGTGAATAGCCATATCATTTCCTGGAACAAGCCCCTTAAGGCACCCATTCTAGAGATAGATGCATCAGCAACCTCTAACCTGAAAAAGTGAATTGTTAGTAACAGTTATGAAAATAGAAAGCATAAAAATTAGGTGTATATAGACACATTAGTATATGATCAAGAAGAGATTGATGGTAGGGAAGTGCCATTATCTTCTTTTGTAACACCTCTAGCATGACTGGTATCTAGGATGACTTCTGATAAGGAAGGTTCAAATGTTGACAGGTGATTTTGTCTTAAGATGATGTACTCTTATGACCTGTGAAATCATGTTTGAAGTAGGTAATATTTTATCTGCAGAAATAGGTACATTCTGTCATGTTTTTGCTTAAGTTAAAATGAAGTAACCCATTCCTTTTGTGCACAATAATTTCACTTCTTGGGATTGCAAAATTGAGATACAAAACATAAATACCTTGGATCAATTTCATTGATCCAAGGTATGCTTTTAATTCATGACTTTTTGGTCATAACGATCAATTCAGATGGATCTGGTGATCTATGAATTTTGATTGTGCTAAGTCCATAATGAAATCCACAGCTCCTTGCTTTATATTTGATTTTTGATTATTAATATGGTTCTTATTTTGTTAGTGGAATGCAATACTCACTATGAACATGGAACCTAATATAACTATGTTCCAAAAAATAGTGACTCTATCCTAAAAGTTAAACCTAACTTATGTCACTATGATCTATTGTTAACATGGGATGTTAATGACAAAAGGGACCTAAGACTAAAACTATGGACTAAGACCTAAGGAACTATGTTAGTTCCTTGGGACTCTCAGTGTGATTGCACAACATGGAACATCTCTCAAAGTGTGGGACCTTACTAGTTGAGAGAGCTCTCTGGATTAAGACCAGTTCATATTCCTCTATTCAGGTGCACACAAATAAATTGTAGAGGATCTACTCTAAACCTACTCTATCTTACCAAGGAGATAGGGTTGAGAAGATTCAAAAAAATAAATCTAAGCTAACGAGGTGATGCACCAAAGGAATGTTAAACACTCATTTTGCAAGCTAACACAGACCATAGAAATGTAATGCTAAATGCCATGCACAGATAATCAAACTACAATGAGAGATAAGAAGGAAACAATAAACACATGAGAGGGTCGAGAATCATCCACAAACATATATTATTGCTCCAAAAATTGATACAGTGCATTACAGTGGCCAAGAGGTAAAATATCTACATTACAACTTGAATGGGAGGTTTGGAAACTCCACAAATTTGCTTATAGACAAGGGAAGAAGGGAGAGTGCAAAATAAAAATGTCCAACCCTTTACAAAGAGCCAACATTCTTCTTTTATAGATGCAGTGAAGAGAGAAGAAGAAAAGAGGTGGGAAACTTGATTTGAAGCTCAACTACTGGCCATTAATGCTCCTACAAATCTACCCACAATCTGTCGAATCCACCGCTCCATGTCTGCTCGACGCTTTGAAGAAAGAAGAACGGTGCAGATCAAATCCAATTTGATCTGGTTGTTAGAGTGATCAGATCGTGTATTAATGGCATGAAGATGTTTTCCCATTTTTTACCCACCTAACCTTGCCAAAATTAAAGTTTTAGGTTTCCATGGCATAGACGAGGTTGAGACCTTTCCAATGGTGCCAAATTTGTTGAATTTCACGCACTGGGTTGAAAGATATGCCCATTTGAATGTTTGGGTTGGGTCCGTAAAAAAATGGTGAAAACCAGTTAGCATAATGAATCTGCGGACCCAAAATTTACAAAATTTTTCCCTGTAGCCCCATAAAAAACCATCTTCGGGTCCACCAGTCCGCATTTTCCATTTGGGAAAAAAATCACTCCAAGGCCCATTAGCCCTGCATTCAATATAGGCCTGACACGTGGCTCCTTGGGCATTAGCGGAGGTGCAGCTCAATTTTATACTCTATGCCTTTGGAAATGAAGCCAAAAAGTTAAAATTACTCCCTGGCGACCCGCCATCCCACTTTGACTTGGAATATGGCCATGTGGAGGGCTGGTGCTTCATTTGGGGACTGCTTTTGGATTTTTCTTTTGAAGTTATGTCAAGCTGACACGTGGCTTCTTCTGTGGCTTTGCTTCATTCCTTTATATTTTTTACTAAGTCATTTTTCTTGGTGGGGCCATATATCTGACCTGGGACACATGGAGGCTTGGCACTTGTCTAAGGACCCACTTTTAGATTTATATTTGAAGATGCACTGGGATGACACGTGGAAGCCTTGAACTTATTTGAGTGTCTCCACTTTGGGCCGCGCCTTTGAATGTGTGCCATTAAGACATGTGGCACCTTCTTCCTGCACTCTTATACTTAATCGATTTGGGCCTACTTTTAGATTTGACCTCTGTTGACCCCTGGCCATGTGGAGGGCTAGTACAAGTTTGAGTTCCCCTTGGGCTCCCATCTTGAAATTGTGCCGAGCTGAAACGTGGTAGCCTTGCTTTCCACTTGTTTGGACTTTTCAATGGCCGGACTCTATCCTTTTTCGGGCTTGAGATACATGTGGAAGCTCCGCTATCCTCTGAGAATCACCTTTTTCTTTGACCCTTGAAGGTGCGCCGTTTGAACACATGGAGGCTTCTACTGGTCCTCTATACTTAATCATTTTGGGAGTGCTCTGTCCCTTTTTTGTCTCTTGGACATGTGGAAGCCTTGATGCTTATTCGAGTTTGATCTTTTTGAGTTTAATCTTTGGAGATGCGTCACTGAGGCATGTGGAGGATTCCACTGATTCTTCCATACTTAGCCATTTTTGGGCTCATTCTGAATCATTCGTAGAGCCCGAAGACTTCGAGGTTTTTCTCCATTTCTTTTCCTTTGAGCCTCTGGTTTTCTTTGACACCATATTTGCTCTTCCCCGACCCTGCTACTCCATTGTAGATCCCTCCTATTAACTTGTTTATTGGATTTGAAATGTGGAATCGTGTGACAAAACCGTCCCTTGGATTTCTTCCTACACGGGGTCGTGTTTGATCAATTTTTCTGAGGAAAAAATTGAGATAACAATTTGGTGACTCGCGGGGACGTCTACCTGCTAGATGAATAGACCAGTTGCCTTGTTGTATGCATTGGGCATGGAGTCATGGTTGGTGGCCTGGTGCTGGTCCTAGTTCTTCTAGAAATTAACACTCTAGGACCTGATTTTAGTTGCTTTATATTTGTTCTATTAGAAAATGAGCAACTGTTGCGGAAACTATGGGTCTCCCTGTTGCAAAATGCTGAAGAGGCCTGGTGCATTCATTTGGAGGCACATTGAACTGTATAACAATGCAAACCTGGAGCAAAAAAAACCTGTGCCATAGCACTTAGGGAAACAAAACCTAAGCTACAACAAAATAATGTGCATACGCACTTAGGGAAATTAAAACTCTATGCTAATATTTACAAGGGTGGAACCTTCCTTTTCAGTAGAAATGTTTGAGATGGATCCCATTCACTGGGATCTACAATTCTTTGCCATCCAATTTAGCTAGCTGGAAGGTATTGCTACTTTTGCACCTTGTGATCATGTAAGGGCCACTCCAAATGGCATCAAATTTGGAATGCTTTCCTGGTTTTTCCTGATCTGCATCCCACTTTAGAACTAAGTCCCCTTCTTGAAAGGTCTTTGTTCTTGTCTTTCTTGTCAAAACTCTTCTTGATCAATGCTTGATCCTTTTCCATGCTCTGCATTGCATGCTCTCTTGCTTCTCCTACTTCCATTAGCTATGCATACCTGATTGCCATGGGTTCAAAATCAGCTAGCTCTAACTGTTTCATGAGCTCTAGAGTGGGCAACTCCAATGATATGGGAATAATGCCTATTTTCCATATACAAGCTTGTATGGGGAGCTACCTATGGATCTTTTGGATGTGATCCTATCAGCCCATAGAGCTGATTTGAGCTTTGTATGCCAAGTTCTCTGATTTTCATCAAGAGTCCTTATGATAATCCTTAATAGGTTCTTGTTTGTGGACTCTGCTTGGCCATTACCTTGAGGGTAATAGTTTGATGAAGTGTTGAGGTATACACCATTCTTGACTATCCATTCAGTGATCCTTGTACCAAGGAATGCCAATGCATTATCTGATATAATAGTGGCAGGGAATCTAAACCTGGTGGCTATTCCTTCATAGAAATCAAAGATGTTGGATTCATTTGCTTCCTTAAGAGCCAGTGCTTCATTCCACTTGGTGAAATAGTCTGTTGCTGTAAGTATCCACTTATGGCCCTGGCTTGAGTTTGGGTTAATCACCCCAATGAAGTCTAGTCCCCATTACATGAATGGCTGATCCACTAAAATTGGGCGAAGGGGCAGGGCTGCTAACTTCTCTTTCCCTGTGAAGAATGCACACTTCTTGCACTTCTTGATCCATGAGTAGCAGTCCCTGAACACTGTAGGCCAGTAATAACCAACTTTCATGATCTTGAGAGCTGTTACTTGAGGAGAAAAGTGGCCTCCTACTTCTCCATCATGGAACTCATGCAACACTTTCTCAATTTGGCCTGTCCCAATGCACCTCAATAGAACACTATTGATATCCTTTTTAAACAAGACACCACCAACAAGCACATATGGGATGGCTTGTAGTTTGAAGTATCTCCTTTTTTCTTTGTCCCATTCTAGAGGGCACAAACCTATTTGGAGATAATGCACCAAGGCTTGGGTCCAACATGGAATAGGTGCATCATTAGCTGGTTGTTCTTGATCATTCTGTAGTAATAGGATAGCCTCTTTTTCATCCACTGACTCAGCTTGTTGCTTGGAAGCTAACTACTCACACAGACCCTTGCCATGAAACTAGTTTGGTCACCTTGATCTCAATGTCATATTCCATTACTCGAGTGATCCAACCTGCTCTCTTCTCATTCAAGTCCTTGTTCAGGATAAAATATTTGACACCAACATGAGATACTAGCAGTTGAATCTTATTGTTTGAGACCAAATGTCTAAACTTCTTCAAGCTCCTAATAACAACAAGGACATGTTTCTTAATGAAAGAGTACTTTACCTTGTAGTCCTCCAAGCTCTGACTGAAGAAGGCTATGGGTTGTTCTAAACCTTCCTTGTTGGGATGTGCCAAGATGGCTGAGATGGTGTCTGTCCCTCTAAAAGCATACAACATGAAGTCTTTTGAGAAGTTTGGGTTAATGAGAGTTGGGGCTTGTGATATTGCGAGCTTGATGGCCTCAAAAATCTCTTTTCCTTCTGCTGTCCATTTAAATGCAAGACTCTTCTTTAACATCATTGTTAAAGGCTTCACAAGAGTGGAAAAATCAGGTAAAAACCTGCGAACAAAGTTTATCCTCCCCAAGAAGATTTGGAGAGACTTTTTGTGTTGTGGCAATGGAAGTGTTCAGATGGCTTCAACTCTTTCAGGATCAATTGCTAACCCTTCTCTAGAGACAATGTGGCCCAATAATTTACCCTCATGTGCCAAGAATACACATTTCTTTGGGTTTAAGGACACTCCAAACCTTCTACATCTCTGGAATACCTGTCTGAGGTGGAAGAGATGGTCTGCAACATTTTTTGAGAAAAATGATATCATCTAGATACACCAGGACAATATTGTTGATTAAGCCTTTGAATGCCATGTCCATAGCTCACTGAAATGTTGCTCCAACATTTGATAGTCCAAATGACATCTTCTTGTAAAGCATATGTACCCCATTTGGTGGTGAAGGATGTCTTGAACTGATCTTCCTCTTTCACCATTATCTGGTTATAGCCTGAGTATCCATCTAGCAATGAAAACCTCTCAGAGCTAGCTACAACCTGTAAGATTTGTTCCATTGATGGAAGTGGATAGTGATCTTTGAGTGATGCTCTGTTTAGATCACGAAAGTCCACACATAGTCTGATCTCTCCACTTCTTTTCCTCACAGGCACCAAGTTTGCAACCCAACTTGAGTGCTTGATAGGGAAGATGATGTTGGCCTCAATAAGCTTGTTCAACTCTTTTCTCATGAGAGGCTCTATGTGAGGGTTCACTGGCCTTTTCTTCTGTCTGAAAGGCTTAGATCCTAGATCCAGCTCGATTGTGTGTTGTGCCAACTTTGGGTTGAATCCTCTTTAAATCTTTGTAAGTCCAGGAAAATACATCTATGGGAATTCTTGACAAAGTTGAATAAACTCATATTTTTCTTGCTGAGTGCTTACCTTGCCAATCTGCAACATTTTTCCTTCTTCTATGAAAATGGGCTTTGAATCTTCACCCTTTACCTGAATATTCACCTTCTCTTTTTGGAATTGGTCATTTGGGTTGAAGATTGATTCCAAAGTGACAAGACCCTTTGGTAGTTTGTTGGTCCTCAGCTGCACCACTTGATCACCATACTACTGCTCCAGTTTGTCTTGGTTTTTGGAGGAGAACTCAACTTCTTCTTGTAGAAAGTTGACAATTTGCTGATCATTCTCGAAGACCTACCAACTTGTGTTATTATCAGGGATAGCTGGTCTCACAACCACTTTGATATGGGGCTGAGATTTATCACTCTTGATACTCTCTACAACATCAAATGATGCCCCAATTGATGCCAATCTGTCTGTTGCTTCATTCTTCTTCCTCGGGATGGAATTGATGTTGAATGCTTCAAATCCTCGATGAGGTCCCATACCCAGTTCTTGTAGCTCTTTAACAGATCATTCTTGGTAGCATTTTGTCCTTGGACTTGATTAGCAACTAGTTCATTATCGCCAAACACTTACAAGTTCCTTGATTCCTCTTTTCCTTTCCCAATGCAATCCATGGACCAAGGCTTCATACTCTATTGTGTTGTTTGAGAAAGAAAATTGGAAATGGAAAGTTGAGTAGTATTTCATACCTTGGGGTGAAACAAGCATAGCTCCTCCTCTGGATCCTTGTCTACTTCTTGAGCCATCAAAGAATAACTTCCATACCTCATTATCATCCTTGTGGTCTAGCTTAATGATGTCAGGAAGAGGATGATTCTCCTCATGTAGACAGTAGACTCCTAGCTCAGATTCCTCCATCTCTTTATAGGGTCAAAAGCATGCCTCTTGTTCACCCACTTGTCGAGGGTCAAGTCTGGGATACACCCCACCTTGGTATCTACTTCACAAGTGCTTGGGAGATCCTCTTGATCAAAGGCCATGAACAATTGGCATTGATTAGGGCTAGGTACATAAGACTCAATATGGTAATCTACAATGGGCTCAGATTTGATTGTAGCCTTAGCTCCATACCTTGTTCTAAAAAGCATGTGTGACCAATCAGCAGATAGATAGCCTCCAATATTAGTAGTGAAGTCTCTCGACAAACACAATGCAAAATGTGGCGGAAAGTCTATTACTGATACATTTTGCAATACAGTCACATTGGGGTAGGCGTGCAGTGTGAGGCTTAAATCTTTGATGACTCCAACTGTCGTTACCACTGTCCCATCCAATTGCACTACGCCCCTGGAGATGACTTTGTATTGAAGTCCCAGCTGATCAACTATTTGTTTTGGCATTACAAAGCTACTTGCCCCTGAATCAATCATGCAATTATGTACCAATTTGTCTCCAATGATCAATGAAACATAGAATGGAGGGGGCTTCATATTCTTACCTTGTTTTCCTCCATGGTTTCCCTCAGGCTGAACCGCATTGGTAAACACTTTCTCTTGCTGGTTAGGGGGCTGATTTGAGCTTGACCAATTGGCCATAGCAGTCTACAACAGATCTCTCTATCCTGGAATGGCCAATGACTCCCACATTGAAATGTTCACATTTTTCTTCTTCATTTGTTCAATGATGTTAAATGAGCTATCCTTTTGTTTCCCCTTTCCTGGTACATTTTTCTCTTGCACATGGGTTGTTACAACTGGTGCTTGAGTGGGTTTGGAAGGTGGCTTGGGTTGACTCTACATATTGGGAGTTGCATTCTTGAGTGCCAATACCTTGTGGAGTAATGGAGGGTTGAGGATTACCTGAGTTTGATGATTTTCCCTCTCCAATATTCCTCTTCTTGGACCATGTATTGGCAGCTACACTTTGAGAAGGGGCTTGATTCATACCACAGAAATCTTCAGCCTACCAATTGACAAGCATAGTTTCACTTGGAGGTGCCTCTTGTTGAGCTCCTTACTACTGATTTTCCTCTTGACTAGACTCTTGTGACACACCAATGGTCTGTACCATCAAGGCCTGGTTTAGTGCACCATTAAAACACATTGATTGGTTATGGGGCTGATTGCATGGGAAACACCAATCATATTCTTGTGCCATGTTGTTTTGTGCTAGAACCAAGGCCCTTGATGTTGAAGTTGTGTTTGGATCATATGACTGGAAAGGCCTAGCAGCTTGAGGTTGTCCTTGGTTTTGGTTCTGATTTGTAGCCTGAGCTGGTGGTCTATTTTGCTGATATGGGGGTCTAGCCTGATACTGAGTTTGAGGCTGATATGGCCTAGAACTCTGAGCTTGCTACCTTTTGATAGTCACTAGCTCATTCCCTAGGTTTTGCAACTATTTCATAACTTCTTGAAGCTCTTTTGAAGTGCTAGAAGATGAGGTGGAGGCTTCAGCTGAACTTTGATTCCTAGGAGTAGGTATAGGAGCTAATGTGGGTGTTTGACTAGTGCTTGGATCTCCTAGTTCTGGGTATAGAGGCATGGGTGGCCTAGGAGCAAGTTTTCTAGCCTGAATTAGACAATTTTTCAGCTCTAATGGAAATGTTATAGGCTGCAGGTAAGGTGGTGCCTCCCATTGATTGAATCATTAAAGCAATATTAGAATTTAAAGCTCTAAGAAAGTATAAGAAAGCACCTTCATCTGTGGGCCTTACAACCAATGGAATCCTGTCCCATGTCCTTTGGAATCTGAAGTTGAAATTTTTCAGCTACTCATTAGGAGCCCTCTTGATGGTTGTTCAAATGCTCCAACAAGGATAGATTATCTCCCTTTTCTCCAAATTGGTTGTGGAGAGCTCTGCACAGATGGTCCCAAGTCTGAATAGAGCCTGCTGTTAGACTCCTGAACCATCGTGAAGCTTTACCCTTGAGTGAAGAAGCTAACAACTTGACTGCAATGTCCATCTCAGTGATCTCATGAATTACACAGACATTTGCAATGTCTTGAATGTGGTCACTAGGAGAAGTCTGGTTCTCTCCAGTGAAATGGGGAATGCTCTTTAATGCTGCAACTGGGACTAGATTTTGTGCATTGAGAGTGAGTGGGCTGCTGCCAGTGAAGTCGACATAGGGGTTGGGTGGTTGTGCCATTATGATTGGCCTGAGAACCCTTGTTGATTGAATGAATGGCCTACTAGGAGGAGGTGTTGACAAGGTTCTGTTTGGTGGAGATGGAGACCTCTGGGCTCTTCTCCCCTTCTCCCTCTGTCTAGGGACAAGTGTAGGTAGAAAAAAAATCCCTCCTCTCTAGTTCTTGACCTTGTTTGTATCCTTCTCATGAACTTGAAAAACTTGGACTGCTTGAAACCAGTGGATTCTGATCCTTTGGAGTCGCCAGATGTGTAATTTCAGAGCTTCTTAAAAGCTAAAAACTTATAGCAAGTGCACATCAATCTTGCTGCAATAAAGATGGAGACCTCTTGGTCCCACCGGGTGTGCCAAAATTGTTAGTGCAGAATCACAGCACCCCTGAGTGCCTGCAACTAGATGAGTTGAGACTCTTAGTGTGATTGCACAACATGGAGCATCTCTCAAAGTGTGGGACCTTGTGAGTTGAGAGAGCTCTCCAGATTAAGGCAAGGTTCCTATTCCTCTGTTCAGGTGCACACAAATAAATTATAGAGGATCTACTCTAAACCTACTCTATCTTACCAAGGAGACAGGGTTGAGAAGATACAGAAAATAAACCTAAGCTAACGAGGTGATGCACCAAAGGAATGTTAAACACTCATTTTGCAAGCTAACACAGACCATAGAAATGCAATGCAAACGCCATGCACAGATAACCAAACTGCAATGAGAGATCAGAAGGTAACAATAAACACATGAGAGGGTCGAGAATCATCCACAGACATATATTATTGCTCCAAAAGTTGATATAGTGCATTACAGTGGCCAAGAGGAAAAATATTGCATTACAACTTGAATGGGAGGTTTGGAAACTCCACAAATTTTCTTATAGACAAGGGAAGAAGGGAGAGTGCAAAAACATAAAATTTCCAACCCTTTACAAAGAGCTAAACTCCTTCTTTTATAGATGCAGCAAAGAGAGAAGAAGAAAATAGGTGGGAAACTTGATTTGGAACTCAGCTACCAGCCATTAATGCTCCTACAAATCTACCCACAATCTGTCGAGTCTGCCGCTCCATGTCTGCTCGGTGCTTTGAAGAAAAGAAGAACGGATCAAATCCAATTTGATCTAGTTGTTGGAGAAATCAGATCACATATTAATGGCAATGAAGATGTTTTCCCATTTTTCACCCACCTAACCTCACCAAAATTAAAGTTTCAGGTTTCCATGGCGTAGATGAGGTCGAGACCTTTCCAATGGTACCAAATTTGTTGAATTTCAGGAACTGGGTCGAAAGATATGTCCATTTGAATGTTTGGGTCGGGTCCATACAAAAATGGTGAAAACCAGTTAGCAGAATGGGTCTGTGAAAATTCACTTTGTGCCCAAAAAAATTCACCCCGCAGCCCCACAATTTTTGCCAAAAAACCATCTTCGGGTCCACTAGTCTACATTTTCCATTTGGGAAAAAAATCACTCTAAGGCCCACCAGCCCACATTCAATATAGGCCTGACACATGGCTCCTTGGGCATCAGCAGAGGTGCAGCTCATTTTTATACTTTATGCCTTTTGGAAACAAAGCCAAAAAGTTAAAATTAGCTCCGGTGACCAGCCATCCTACTTTGACTTGGAATATGGCCACGTGGAGGGCTGGCGCTCATTTGGGGACCACTTTTGGATTTTTCTTTTGAAGTTGCGCCGGGCTGACACGTGGCTCCTTCCACTAGTTTGCTTTGTTCCTTTATGTTTTTTTGACTAAGTCCTTTGTTTGGCGGGGCCATATATCTGACCAGGGACATGTGGAGGCTTGGCACTTGTCTAAGGACCCACTTTTAGATTTATCTTTGAAGATGCATTGGGATGACACATGGAAGCCTTGCACTCATTTGAGTCTCCACTTTGGGCCGCACGTCTTTGAATATGTGCCGTTGAGACACTTGGCACCTTCTGCTCACACTTTTATACTTAACCAATTTGGGCCCACTTTCTATTTTGACCTTTGTTGACCCCTGGCCACATGGAGGGTTGGCGCAAGTTTGAGTCTCTGCCTTGGGCTCCCATCTTGAAATTTCACCAAGCTGACACGTGGTTCCTTGTCCGCTTGTTTGGACTTTTCAACAGCTGGCTCTATCCTTTTTCGGGCCTGGGACACATGGAAGCTCCATGCGCTCATTTGGGAATCTAATTTTGGGTTTAACCCTTGAAGAAGTGAATTGATTTGAGGCATGTGGAGGCTTCCACTGATTCTCCCATACTTATCAAATTTTGTGCTTACTCTGAATCATTTGTAAAGCCTGAAGACTTTGAGCCTTTCTCCATTCTTCTCCTTTGAGCCTCTGGTTTCTTTGACACTATTTTCTCTTCCCCAACCCTGCTACTCCATTATAGAGCCCACCTGTAACCTGTTTGTTATATTTGAAACGTGGGCTCGTGTGATGGAACCGTCCCTTAGATTTCTTCCTGCACAGGGTCATGTTTGATCAATTTTTCTAGGGGTGAAATTGAGATAACACAAACATCTAGTTCGATTCTTGCATGAAGGTAATCTTTGCATGAACCCTCTTGCCTCGCATGGTGTTTGATGAGGAAGTTTTCATTGAGAAGATATAAGGAATAAAAGGAGGAAGTTAAAAGGGATGTTTGTGTTTCAAAGGAAGAATTGAAACTCTACTAACATATTTTCTATGAAACAGAGAAGGTGGAGTGCTATCAGGCATGATAGGCCCTATCCATTAAGTTTTATGCTTTTACTTAAATGCTCATAAAAATAACTCTACTCTTAAGGAATAATCTGGTTTTATTCTTTTTATTAGATTTCTTTTTCTTCTTGATATTGTGTTGTTCTTGTCAGAATGCATTGTCATTTTTTGTTTGAAACCTGGAAAGTGTATTCTGGGTTGTGGGTTTCATACTTATGAGTATCTAGTTTTTCTTTAATCTTCTTGCAGAGGCTTGAAACAGAGCCGAGGTTTATTTGGTGATCATAGTTAAAAATTTCTTTAACCTTGTAGGTAACTTGGTCTGCTTGAGTCTGAGGACCTAGTTCATAATGTTCTGTATAAACTCCATTGGAAAAACTGCAGATAAAGAACTTTGTTGGGATATCATGAATGCTTGCTTAAGATGTTTCTGTTCTTTAGTGGTGTTGTTATCTTTTGTTGTTGAAGATTTTGTGTTCTAGATACTGCGTGTATTTCCTTCCTGTTTAGACTTTTAGACCAACGTTGTTCTTATTGGAGGATAAATGTATTATAGGAGATGCCTGTTGAACATTTGAATGGCTATTTCGAATTGCATGTCTTTTCCCTCTGATGTTGTTTTTTGGGATTTGAAGGGAACCCTTGAGTTGAATGATACATCATTGTTTAGAGATATAAGTTGTAGAAGAATAGATCTAAAGGACAGAAATTTCCAGTGAATGTGTTGTTTTCATTTTAAACTTACTCTGAAATGGTAAGATGATTGTGGAAAATCCACTTCATGTTTTTTGTATTAAATCCCTTTCTAGGTATCAATTTTTGTTAAATATCTTTTGTTGAAGGTGATTGTTCCATATCTGTTAAGGTTTCTTTGTCTTGTGGAGCACTTCTCTAGTTCTCTTAGAACCACTCAAATTTCTGAGTTGAGTAACAAAACTCTTGGATCTGAGTTATTGTTTTGATCATTTCTATATGAATCTCTTTTGAAGAATGTGTGTATGTCATTTGTATTCTTTAAAATGATTAAAATTATTGATGGATTGTTCTGGTTTGACCTGCAATTTATTGTTCACCTTCCTCCCTTCACTGGACTCTTTGGAAGTGAATCTATTCTTTTATCCTTAAATGTAATCGTATTGTTTGAGCTTTTCTTTCCTGTCATGACCAAAGGAAATGGGGGAAATGGATTTTTTCATTCTTTTGGTTCTGTTGTACTCATCCTATTGAGACCTGGGTAAATCTCTGTTGGGATTTTAACATGGGTCGTATGTGATATGACCTTTGTCATTTCAGTTTTCTTGGTTATAAATGTTACTCTTATTCTTAAGAATTAGGATTGATGAGGAGACTGCAATCTCCCTCATACACTCTTCAATATTTCTTGTAGGATATTGTCTAATTGGTGAAGTTTCTGCCCTCCTTGGTCTATTATGGTTATGTCACTTCTTGACCATGTGGTAGAACTGAGTGCAGTAATGTTCTTAGGGCAGCAGAGTAGAAGTTTTTGAAATGCTTGGAAGGGGTTTTGAGTTTGTGCAAGTTTTTGATTTTAACCAATCTGCTCTTTTAGGTAATGTATCAATGGTGTATCTTGTTGGGATTTGATTGTTAGCTTGTTTTCTTGTTAGAAGAAACCTTACACTTTAGATGAGGTCTGATAAAGGTTGTTTTGAACTTCTAACTTGAATTGGTTTCTAATTTTGAGCCTGAATATTAGGATGCTTCAATCAGGGTTACCTTAGTTGATAATGATGATTTGGTTATCCTTACTTAATCTTATGATCTTTTTATGATGGATGACATCTTTGACCTTAGGATGAATTTGTGATAACGAGATGATTAGATGGAAGGAAATGGTTACTAATGCTCAAACTGTTGAGTTATGTTTGTTAGTTAGTTTTAGATATTTTATCTCCTTCTGTTAAATATGTTTAGCTGAGTGATGAAACTTAAATGGATTACATGAAAGTAATGATAAGATTCAAGATAAAAGGATAGTACTTCTTAACCTTGTTGCTTAAATTCTTTATGATAAAATGGATTTTATGATGAAAATTTAAGGTTGATAGATTGAATGACCTAACTTTGTTTTGATTTGAAATATATATCTCTCTCTCTATTATCTGGATTGTACTCTTTCTGGTTGAGTCCTTCTGATTTTGTTTCCCAGACTGTTTCATAACATCAGAGTTCTTTTTATGAAACAGTTAGCTAAAAGCACATCATTTTAATGATTTAGTGCTTATCATGCTCATTTTAATGAACTAACCCATGTGCTAGAAATTTTGCAGATGGACTTCGTAAAAGATGAAAGGAGAAAGACCCTTAGAAAGTTACATTTGTTTTATTAAAGAGACTGAATCTTTATTATGATGAAATATGGCTTCATTACTGAAATGTACTTGATGGAAAATAAAGTGGTATAAGAATTGATTAAGTGTTGTTGTTTGACATTTTGTAATATCTGAAATGTTTGGACTTGTGAATGTATAACTCCTCCTTGATGAATAAAATATGTGTGAATTTTGTTGGTACTTGATGTAATAACTTTTTGGCATGAATTGAGAAGAAATGATAAGTATTACTCTAATTAAAGAAGGTAACATACTTAAATAATATGGAATGATTTAGATAAGGATATGTGGTGTTAGTTGTATTATTTTATCTAGTAGAGATGCAACTTATAAAGTTGATATTCTAGTGCAAATATTCAACCATATCATTAGGACTATATTTAAATCAAATGACTGTATGTGAATTAAACTTCGATTATAATTTATAATGTACAATTGGATTATAAATGGACATTAACCCTTAATAGGGGAAAGGAAAGATAACATCCATAAAATGAATCATAGACATAACTTAAGACCTTTTGGAAAAGAATATTGATTATTGTATGTAGATAGTTGAAAGTGTTCTTCTTTATATAGACTTCCTTAACCAAAATTAGGGATGTCGGAAAAGTAAAGAAAAATGATTAGACTTCATTTCAATGAAGTCTAAAATGAAAAGGACTTGCTCAAATCTTATTTAAGCTAGGGTTGTAATAAGTGAGTAAATAAGTAACACTTTCATCCATGCTAGGTCTATTATGTACAACATGATTCGGGATGTTAATAGGAAATCAGTTAGGAATCATATTTTATCTGCATACCTACATATGTTAGTTTTTATAATAACATAACATGTAAATCAGTTAGGAAGCAGATTTTATCTGCATACCTACCTATGTTATAATTTAACTTGGAACCCTAAGGGTTAAAGAACCTAGTTGAAACAAAAGGGTTGTTGTAATTAATCCGTAACAAAGTGATTAATAAGATATTAACTTTCAATCTAAGGTATGTTCATCCAGATGAGGAAACTCAGTTGGATGTTGATACACACCAACTGTAGCATAGTACCTTCATGAAGACATGAGTCTTTACAAGGATACTATGTTGCAGTTGACATATCTCAATACCCCTCAGAGATTGTTCAACTAGACTAACATAAGTTCTGACTAGATCACAGTTCTTCCCTAGGTGGAGATAGGGGCTTGATCTAGTGTCAGGGTCAACTCACATTGACTTAGGATAACTAGACACACCCAATCGATGGAATTCAATTGAGTATGTCTATGTACCCTTAGTCACCGCGAGTAGTCCTCCACACTAGAGTAGGTTGTTAACCTTGTCTAAGGTTAAACTTTGAATCGAGTGGACTGACAGAACTCAGTAGAGACCATTCTAGATAACAGATCAAGTGTGGTAAAGGGCTTATTCCATTTGATGAGTATGTCATCTAGGAATGTAAACATGATCAATGTGTTTAAAATCTTTGGCCAAAGTATTGCAAGTTGTTGGTTGCGTTTTCCTATGTCACCTACTTTAAGAAGTGGGATTTTAGATGAATATTGGTAACAGATATTCAGATAGGCCTCTTAAGCAGAACACTTGATACCCCTAAAAGGGTAAAGGAACCAAGTATACGTAGTATACACATTATAAAGTTAACATGAGAGATTGGTATGATACTGAGTCATGAAATGAGAGATCAGTGTTCCACCGAGTCATTTATAGTTGCATATGGTTTTCTGTTATGAGATAGATTGGCTTTGGAATATGTGTTCTAAATTATGTTAATTTAGAACAGAGAACATTATGCAAAAAAAAAAAATCCCTTGTTTCTAAAGTCTTAAAATAGGAATGTTACATCTTTTGATTTTACATAATCGTTACTATTGAATGTTGTAAATGAACTTTACTTAAACTTAAATGAAGTGGGTGAAACTTTAAACTTTGAATGAGCTGAAAGAAAAGCATTGAAGCTCGGGCCAATGAAAATTCATTAAAAATTAAAAAAACAATGATGACGGACATTAAACCCTAGTTGAGCACTTTCACTTTCCATCCATAACATGAAATTTAAACAAATAATTTGTTAATAACTCTACTAGTGGAAAGGGCCAGGGTATAATTGTGCATGTACTAAAACACGTACATTTGATTTCTCTAAAAAATGTTGAAAAAAAATTCTAATAGTTATTTTTTATTTAATGATAGTTTTCAAGAGCCAACCACAATGTGGCACATAAAGCACTCGATTATCAATATACTTTTCAAATGTTTTATACCAATAATCTTTATTCTAAATAAATTTAAAACCTACTTTGTCATCCAAATAATTATGTAAAATGAAAATGGTGATGTGACACACTCATATAATACATGATTTATTTATTTTTTTTGCATTTACAAGATAGTTACATGCATCTATGCACCCATAAAATTAAGGTCATCTCCCTAATTTTGGAGAACCATGTTCAATCTTGATATGAAAATGCTAAGTAAAAAACCCACCATCTCCCATAGTGGTGACAAAATGATCAGTGCGTAGACCCTAAACATTAACTAGAAGAATTTAGAAATTGGAGTCACCTTTTTCTCGTTGTCGATCATCTCATACCAACATGAACATCATGAATACCACTGAAAATGTAATAGAAATATGATGCACAATGAAAATGCATTAGAGTCCCCTCTGCCTAGTTGTTGATGTTTATTGTCATATTGTATGTGAGGAATTATATATTAGTAGTGTTTAATTAATGGTAACTAAAATATGTAATAGGAATGATGATAAATAACAAATGTAATATGGTCGATGAGTTAAATGGAATGTAATGCATACCATGTAATTAGTGTGATGTCTATAGTAAGATAGATGTAAAAATGCATAATTGCAAAAACTAACTTTTTGTAATGAATAATAATGTGGTGTAATTGTGAGATGTTAGTATGATGAAACTAGAGGGGGGATATTAATGGTTCCCCCCATCATGTAGATGAATAGGCTCAATTTGTTAAGACCCCTCAGTAGTCAAGGATGAGTCGCGTAAGCAAGAGTGCATCATAGGGAAATGATTGAGTGCGCTAGATGAAACGACAAAGCACGTGATGAAAGGTTCTTAGAGAAAAAACCTTAATATTCGTGTAAGAATTGTAAAAACATATGTTCATCATCGGGGGTGGGGTGATAAAAATCACCTACCAAATACTAAGATGGCGTGAAGTGGTGGATACATGTGGCATAGAATCAGCATGTGAATATGTGCCAAACTAAATTTCATATGGAGCTACAGTGGGATATGCAGAGAGTTGTGGAAGCCTATGTGAAGTAGCGGCATGATGTGGTGGATAACATGAATGCAATGGATGTGATGTATGTAGCGAATGTGATTATGGACCAATGGATGAAAGTGGTGGAGAGCGTGCATGAGTGATATATGATGTTGATGAATGACTATTAACTTGAGCACTCATTAGAGAAGAGGACCCAACCCTAGTATATATTGGATGTTGATGTAAAGGAGAATTGGACCACTCACATGAGTGATATCCAAAGGAGATGATTCCCTTTTCCTCTAATTTTTGTAATTTGTCATGAAGGGTGAGACAATCAGTGTCTCTATGGCCATTTATGTGATGATAATTACAATAAGGTTGGTCACATTAATGGTGTAAATGATGTTGTGGATGATGTTGGCTGGAAGGTAAAATGATAAGATGCATATCAAGTAGGGCATGCAAAACATCATGTGGTCTAGTGTGATGAGAAAAATGTAATTTTTCACGCAATATAGGTGGTACAGAAGGAGGAGAATCCTATGACAGAGGAGGAGAAGAGATATGTTGTGGTGGTGGAGTGAGTTGAGTGGGTTTTCCTTGCTTATGAGGAAAAGGTAGAGAATGTGTATGATATTCAACCAATTTAGCCGAAGGAGTACCATATGATATGATAGAAGTAGATGTATGTGGAGGATTGAGAACATGTGTAGAAAGAAGATCTTGCTCCAGATCAAGGAATTTGTAGCATAGAAGAATAAATGACTCATAGGTATCATGTTGTAATCACTGTTTAAGTGCAGGAACTAAGACATGACAAAAAATGAATTGCTTCTCAAGGTTTATAGGTTGGAAAACTAATTGATGGATACAATCATTAAATCATAATATATAACCCTTGATTGATTTGGATGAGCCCTGATGTAAATTAGGAATGTGGTCATAAGTAACCTTAACACCATTATTGAGGATGAAATGACAAAGGAAAGTGTCTTCCATGTCATAGTAGGTACTAATAGACCCAAATGGGAGATGATTGTACCACTCTAATGCCTCATTATTAAGACTATGTCTAAAGGCCTTAAGTAATAATCTATCATTAGAATAAGGAGTCATAGCCATGCGGTAATGTAAGAGATATGCATGCGGATAACCAGTACCATCAAAGAAATTGAATTTAGCCATGATAAATTCCTTAAGAAATGTCGAATTATGAATCTTCTTAGGGACAAGGTTACCATGTACTGAATTGTTGTCAATAGAAGCATAGTAAGCCCTACTTTCTAGAGTATGAGACTAAACCTAAGATTGTAGTTGACCTACCACATGCATGAGAGAGATGATATCCTGTGAAGGAATGTGGAAGATGGCAATAATGTATTAAGAGGTCATAAATTTTCATTGTGTGTGATCATAGGAATATTAAGAGATGATAGAGGAGGCTCCGATGCTAAGGGCACACTAGGAGTAGGTGCAGAATGAGCTATAGGATATTATGTATGTGGAATATCTATAGCGATGATAGGACTAGCATCAGAAACATCCCTAATAGGTGAAGTGATGGATGGAGATACCTCTATAGTAGAAGATAACCCAATAGGTGCAGATGATAGAATAGGAGGGGATGAAATGGTAGGAGATGAAGAAGTGATAAATGGAGGTGACTCATGCATAGTACTAGATGTAACCTCAGGTGAATATAGTGAAGGAATAAGTGACTCACACTCAGTAGTATGAAAAGAAGGAGAATCATGACTATCAACTGCTTAATCATGATCAAATAAAGACTCAGAAATGATAATATCACTAAGGACACTATCAATAGGATCATCAACATAATGCAAAAGTGAATGAGAGCTAGTGTGTGATGAATGATGAGAAACAATATCAGATGTAGGAGAGTCATGAAATGGGACTATAGTAGAATGTTGAGTAGGAGAAGAATCAGTATGCATATGTGAATTATGATCAATACCAAGAAAGTAATCAATAAGAGAATTGTCTAAAATTTATTTAGAGAGATCAAAAGGAGGATCACTAGTAGTTGTATAACATGGTGTACAATGAGTAAAGGCTATAGGATCCTCAATAATGTTAATGCCGATGGGAGAGTCTTCAAAGTGAGTAGGCACATATTGTTGACCAACTAAGACTTCTTTTTGTGTATGAGTCGACGTAGGAATAGGATTACCATAGAGAGTCGTGAGCTCAACAATGGCAGCCTTGTCATATATAGGGTAGACACTAAAATGATACATAATGGGTGAAGAAGATCTAGAGAAAAATATTCTAAAGTACGAGTTTACCAAAATGATTAACAAAAATATGAAATAATCTATATCTATATTCTAAGTTAATCTAAATAGGTATATAAATGCTATAAATGATATAAACTAAAATACTAATGCTAAATATTTTATTTGTATATTTAAATGCAATAAGAGGGATAAGGTACTAACTTGTAGATAACTTACTGCATTGTGTGTCAGGATTTAATAAGATGATGTGCGAATGGAAAGCAATATGATAGGGCAACCAAGAAAATTGTAGCAGGTGAAGATCCGACTAGATTGGGGCACTTATAAGGGGACTAGGATGCCTATGGGTTACCCGGTCTATTTTGTGGGTGCTCTGGTCTATAGAAAATCTCAGGATTTGAATCTGACAATGTCGCTAGGTCTTCGCAATGTCTTTACCCTTGTCAAGTGGTTCTCGCAATACTTTCGTTGATTTCGTTGTGAACTTGTGATGAAGATCTACATGTAAAACCCCATATAAAGCATCAAAATATTTAAAATGAAAATGCATATGAAGGGGTCAGACTGACCTTAGCTGCCACAATGGTGGACTTATGACTAAGCATTGCACAACATTCCAAACCCAATGTAGTGTTGTGTGCTTGTGTGTGCAATTATATACCTAATGTTCCCTAACGCCAATGACACAGAGATAAGGGGCAATAGCTAGATGTAAAATGTAAATGGTGAATGAAATAGAATGAATACAACCCTTCATATGCATTGTGTGTGATGCAATGATGCCCAAATGTAGTCCCTTGCCTTAGTACATAGCTAGCTCTTAATGGTAAATAGTCCGACCATAAAATAGTGAGTATTTTATGTTTATATAGGGATCTCTTGTTCAAATTTCAACACTAATGACCCCACATGCTGACTAGCACCTAGGGGAATGAGAGGAAAAATTACAAAGAATGACCTCAAACAAAAAAAATAAATCTAAGTGTTTTCGGGACTGGGGTGCCTAAAATAAGGACCCGAGGTGCCCATGGGCACCCCGAGTACTACCCTAGGCACCCTAGTCAAAGACTAGAGACAAAAAATGACTAAATAACAACACTTATGACTCCCTGAGAGATGACCATAACTATGTAAACAACTAAAAACTGTGCAAGATAAATGATGATGATGAACCGACTAACTGACGACAGGACTAGGGGATGGGTCATTAGTGAATACTTTTATCATGCAAGATCCATATATAGAATAACATACTTTGAGGTATAATTTTAATAGTAAGTGCGTGATTTTGTGAGTACAAAAACTACTCTACACAAAATGGAAAAGTGAGTTAGAGAACTTACCTATTGGGGGGGGTCATTGATGCATCTATCTCCTAAAGGACCATACAACAAGAGAGAAAAAAATTCAAGTGGACAAGGGGAAATGATCCAATCCTAACTCAATGTAGTTGACTCAAAAGTGCAAGCAAACCAATCCAAGCAAAAGAGCCAAGATGTAAGAAATCCAAAAGCTAATCAAGTATATGAAAATTGGCACAAGAGAGAAAAACTAATGGTGAGTTCCTTTATGAAAATATGGGATGTCCTAATGTGCAAATGAGAGTTGGGGGTACTTATATCAAGGCCATCACCCCATGGGCGAAGGAGTCAACAAGGATTTGGATTTGCATTAACATAATCACCTATGGGTGATGGCGTCAGTAAGGAAGGAAAAGGCAAAGGGATGAAAGAAAAGAGACATGAGAAAAAAGAACGAAACAAAATGAAAGAAATTGGGTCATGAATAAGTAAGATGCCGAAAGAATGAGGAGGGAAAACAAGAAGATAAGAGGCAAAACAAGAGTACTATGAGGAAAAGAAATACATAAATGGGACTGAAAGATGCTCTCTCTCCATGTATGATCCCTAACCCAATGGTTATGTGAATAACCATACCCCTATCCAAAAACGAGCCCCTTAAGGCACCCGTTGCAAAGATAGATGCATCAACGACCTCTAACCTAAAAAAGAGAGGTGTTAGTAATAGGTATGAAAATAGAAAGCATAAAAATTTAGGTGTATGGAGACACATTATTGTATGATCAAGAAGAGATTGATGGTAGCGTAGTGCCATTAGCTTCTTTTGATTTTACATAATCGTTAGTATTGAATGTCGTAAATGAAATTTACTTAAACTTGAAAGAAGTGGGTGAAACTTTAAACTGTGAATGAGATGTAGGGTTCATTTTAAGACACCTCTAGAAAATTGTAGGTGGAAAATACCTGACGAATATCCTTGGAACTAGTTTCAATGAAAGGTGAATTTGACAATATTCTAGAACCGAATTTTCACTAGGTTTTTTGAGCCAGAGAAACTTCAAAGTTTCAGGTACTAATGCACCATTGACATGCATCAACAAGAACCATTAATGCATGTCAACATGAATTCAATGGCCCTTTTTGACGCACGTCAATAAGGGCCATTGATGTGCATCAATAGGGGTCATTGACGCGCGTCAACAAGTACCATTGACGCGCATCAACACAACTTGTTGACGCGCGTCAATGACCCCTATTGACGTGTGTCAATGACCCTTGTTGATGCATGTCAATGTCCCCCTATTAATGCGTGTCAATTACCCTTGTTAATGTGTGTCAATAACCCTTGTTGACGTGCATCAATAACCCTTGTTGATGCATGTCAATGACCCCTATTGACATGTGTCAATGCCCCTTATTGACACGTGTCAATAACCCTTATTGATGCGCGTCAACAAGAATCATTGACACGTGTCAACAGAGGCCATTGACGCGTGGTCAACAAGGGGGATTGACGTGTATCAATGGGTCTTTTTACTGCTTGATTTGGCCTATAAATACCCTCATGTCGGTCATTTTCTTGTTTACACTTTCCGGCTCTCGATTTTTTTGTATACAAGAATCCATCATTGTCAAAGACGCAAGCCCAACTACAATGGTGACTTCAAGTGCTTCCCAACTGCATGCTCAGGAAAAAAATCAAGAAGAAAATCCAGTCCTATCCACAGGCAAGATCATGTACAGGAATCCTTTGTGCCCCCACATTCATACTATTTTAAAGATGTCTTCCGAATATAAATATTTGATTGATGCGTGTGAGTTTAGTAGGTTCGTTGAGATGCCCCATTTCGAAACAAATGCATATATTTTGAACTACCTTCTCTCGTCCTACGATACAGAGGATGGCCTTTTTTATGTTACTCTGAACGATGGCCAATTATTTCAATTCGATATCGACACAACTGACATCCATCAGTTTACAGGCCTTCCATTCATAAATTTACCCTTTCTTACAACGAAGGTAACACTCATGGAAGATGAAAAGAAATATCTCGAATCAACGTTCGGTTTCCATGTTGATTGTAAGTATAATTTGTTTTCATTCATCATTTTTTATTATTGTGATACAATTTAATGTTATATTAATTCACACTATTTTTTGGAATTTTTAGCTCATGTCAATAAATCCAAGCGTGGTGTGGATACGCAAGCAATTGCACACCACTTTCTTGCTGCGATGATTTCCTTTTTTCAATCCAGAATAGTTTTGCAGGGTTGGTAAACAGATATACCAAACTGGGCCATTGCATACATAGTTGTCCACTATCTCAAAACAAAAATTTGATTGGTGCACTTATCTATCAAAAAAAATAAGAATTGACATAACAAATGCAAAGCTTTCAGAAAAACCTGTCATTTATTCCACAAACTATCTCCTTGGCCTTTATTACGAGGCTCTTTTAAATTTAAAAGACAAACCAATTCCTACTTGCACTGACGAGGAGTTGATGAAGTTGTCAATTCCATTTGAAGAACAATAGGTATAAACTATTAAGTTTGTATTTTGACATTACATTGCATAGTTATTAACAATTTACGGTTTGTAGAGAATATTTATTGAAGCCCTTCCCCAAAAAAAGGTGTTATCAAGAGGAAGAGGCCAACAACATGCTGAGGCTTCAAGAGATTCCCAATCTGAAATGGAAGCTCACTCCTCTCCGAACCCTCAATAGTTTGAACTCGTTAAATGCCAGAGAAGTAATACCTTCTCATATATTATTTACAAATTCCAAATTTGTATTTTTATTTTCCAATTTAAATTTTAACCAATTGAATTGACATACAATTCAATGTTGATGACATTACAGGGACTTTGGACCATACGCGTGTTTCAGAAACTCAACCATCTTCCCCAACTCACTCAGTACAGTCGCATGCATTCGTATCTTATCAACAACCACCAATTACTACTCCTACACAGCCACCCTTAGCACCGCGACAAACTACCCCTCGACAACAAGGTACAACTTTTGAATACTACTTCGTTTAATTTCATAGTTTTTGGATTGTTTTCTAGTTTTTCATGTTTTTTCTTGAACTTTTCAGCACATTGCAGTCCTTCTATTCAAACAATGGCACCGACCCCCCCTCAACCAATAATATTTAAAATGCCAACCAGAGGAACAGGGAAAAAGAACATTGGTAAATGCATGCCAATTTCTCCGACCCCTAGCGGGACACTAAACATTGCCTCCTCCTTTCGAATTCCAACCCTCTCACTTGGTGGCTTGCCCAGTGCAATGGGCATATTGGTTTTGAATAATATAAATTTAGATGAAGATATTTGGGCATTGATAGCAATGACCCAACTGGTTTTTTCAATACCCGTGAGATGATTCAAGGCCAACAGGTATACTTCAATTTCAACATACTTTACCATATTGAATTACATTTCGATTTAAATTTATTTGTTCTGAATCTTGATTAATTTTATCACAAACAGGATCAGGCCACCCAAAGGTAGAAATAAGTAGTAGTTGATCAGCCGAAAGCCCCCATACCTCTCCAACAAGATCATCTTCATCAGATACAGATGGTGAATAGTTGCTACCTTTTCCTTTGGAGAACTTAATTGGTTATGATTGTCAATCCCATGTCAGTGAGTTTATTCTACCTCATATCAGTCAGCTCATAGAATGGGAGAGAAGGGCTAAAGTACTTATCAATGAGATTATTAGTCGTTTTGAAAATTATTGGCAAAGGGATAGTTTATACGCTGCAGTCCAGAATCAACCTGCGAAGATGGATTCCTTACTTACCCAAGTAAGAAGTGGGACTGTCACGTATAACAACAACTATAAAGACAAAATTTTGGATAAGACATTAAAAAAATTGGAAAATATTAGTGCTGAGGCCCAGGCATATTTTAACAAATGGTCTAAGGACAAGGATCTGGTAGCAGTTGCAAATGCCGAGAGAGATAGAGCGGTCATAAGTATTATCACTTTCAAACAATATTTTTTGTTAATTTGAATTTTTCTTATTTTAGTAATATGTTGAATTGACATTACTTTTTTTGTGCAGTTGAAATATGAAAATTTGAAGAGTCAAGCAAAGGTTTTCCAAGTTCACTTGGAAACAGCGAAGAACACTTTATCCACAACGAAGAATTTGAAGGAAAATATTGTTTTGGTTAACAAACAAAACAATACACTGAAGCGGATAATTAAAGAGCACGGCTTCGACCCTGAAATATTATTCAAAGCTAAGGCAGCAGCTGATCCAAATTTATTGTCCCATGGAGATGCGACAAAGCAAGAAGAAAGAATTTTAAAAAATCTAGACAGTGCTGCAGATGATCTCATAAGTTCTGGGGTTATTTCTGCCATGTGGGGAAAGGAGTAAAGCCATAGGCGAAGAAACCATTGGGGAAAGGAGCACAGGAATTGAATTGGATACAGAAAAAGAGGGTTGAAATTTTTTATTATTGAGTGTGGAAACTTGAAATATTGAGTCTATATTTGAAAATTTGAAACATTGAATGTTGTGGTCATGGTATTTGAATTTTATTATCTGGATTTGATAGCCTTTTAAAATTTGAAATACTATATAATCTTTAATTTTTTAACTTCCTATATATTATGTATAGAATTTTTAGATTGTATATGGAGTTTATGCTTTTTGGTTTACTCTTAATGGTGATTGCATTAGATAGGGATGAATCATGATGACGTATGTTTCTTGTTTACTTGGATTATCATGAATTGTATGTGGACGTAGATTTAGCTTCAAGCACGATAATTCTTCTTCTCTAGACATTTAAACTTGTTTTAAGATAATTCTTCTTCTCTATACTTGTAATGATATGATCATGATAACATTAGAATGGATATAGATGATGATGAATGATGATAATGGATAATTGTTTTTAAAAAATGGAATGTGTTAGGACAGAGACATTTCTTTAAATTTAAAATAGATAAATAATTGTTTTAATAATAATTGTAGTGTCAGGATTATGATAATGATATGATATATATGGATGATGATGAATTTTATGTGGACATGTAGATTTAGCTTCTAGCACGATCGTGGATGACGAATTGTATAATGGATCATGGATTATGAATTGTATAGTATGGAAATATCTTCCTCTGTAAAATTCAATTGTGTCATTTTATCCCACAAAGTTTAAAAAATATATTAAAGCATTTTGCAAATATAAAAAATAAATTAAACATAATTGTAAGAAATCAAGAAAGATGATATGATAGGGTTTAACTTACCTCTAGTGTTTTAGATTGTTGTGAAATCATCACTGGTAATGTGCTAGATCTTTGTTTTAAGAAAACTCAACATGAGAAATGGATTAGTAGATAGATGGGTGAGTTTCCTGACATTGTCAGTCCCGAGAAGTACCAGCTTCCTCAGATGGATGTCAACCCACATTTTCAAAAAAAGAAAAAGATTGTATTTAAATAAATGTAAATATATAGACCTGTAACATCTTTAATGATAACAAGAGCTGAAAAAAATTTAAAGTGACAAACAATAAGATTAAGGTGAAGAAGATACCTATTTAAAGTTGAAACAATCCATTATCAATAGCTTCTTCAAACTCGATGTTCTCTTCTGTAGAGTGTGACGATGCGCCAATTCCACTCTCAACATTGGGAACAGTTGTACTTGTAGCTGTATTATTCACACCTCTTCTTTCGCAAAGGGAATTCCAATGCGCAATTGCTCTGTTGAAAGGAAAGGTTTCCATGGAGTACCGAGAAACATAACACCTCATGTAACTTTCTAGATTTTTATCCAACCTGTTTCTCAGTTTTGATTTTATAAATGATAGTGCACTGAAAACCCTTTCGTCCTCCACAAACCCCAAAATCATTATTTGGCATAACTCATATAATCTGAAATATTCACTGATATCTTCTTGTAAGATAGAACTTTGATAGATTCCTCGCCACAACCTTGTAATAACACCACTTTCAGAAGGTTCGTCTAAATTTTTATATTGGTTCATCATTGTTGTTGCAAAATTTGTTGATTGAAATTTTAATAAATCAGCATTCAGTATACCTTTGATTTCCATACCCTTGAACTCTGAAGTCTTTGTGAAATGTTCCATTATTGTACCCATGGATTTATGGAAATGCTTTCTTACAAAGTCAGCGCGACCACCTTCAGTATTCCAAAAATTAGGATTCATCACACCCATGGCTTCAAGAATTTTATCTTTGGAGAAACGTTCTCTAATTTTTGATGATAAGGATTCTGAAAAATTTTTAAGCTTTATTCTTGTTTCAACTATAACAGACTCAAAGAGATTACGTGTCACGGGAACATCTTCTTGTTCTGATCCTGTAATATCTTGACTTTTTTTGCAAAAATGTGCAGTGGTATGTCCCTCCCATTAACAGTGATGCAGAGGTGATCGTGGATATTAAATCTCAAATAGTTACTGGGATTTTTAAGATCTAATAAAGCTTTCCAATTCTCAAAAATAGGTGTATCAAAACTATCTTGGGAACATTACAAGATATCAAGACTTTGACATACCATTTTTCTCATCCGTATAAAATCCACAATATAGATTAATCTTCCCTGTGCATGCTTCATCAGTGTATTGATCTCCTGCAACATTGGAAGAATACCAACCAATGTAAGCAATGTCTCCAAATCAGTTAAACAGAACAACAAGTCCCTCGCCCTATCAACTTCATGATGGTATTTGTGCATGAAACCAACCAACGAAGGATACTCCTCACGAACTATGCATACAGGTTCATACAAAGAGATCCATCTAGTCTCAACATCTTTCAAAAGTTTTTTGCCATCTGTAATTCCAATTGCAAATTTCTGGAACTCAAGAAATCAGTTTGGGCTGCTTGCCATATAGGCATGAAGTTCTCTTATAAGGTCTTCTAATTTAGCAACATTTTCGTGGTTGCTTACCATTTTATACGCTAAATTCATTTTGTGAGCCATACAATGAATTGGTAGCATATATGGGGCCACTGTTGTTTGTAATCTAACACACAGCCCTGTTCGGTGACCCTGCATGACAGATGCACCATCTGCTCCAACGCATACCAACTTCGTAGCAATTTCATAATCAGTCATTCCAGCAATATCTTTCAAATGAGAAACAACTATTTTATGTAGGTTTTTGGCATTACAGTTTTCAACCATTTTCATAACACCCAACAGATGAGGTGTCCTTATATGATTTTCTAAAGTATAGACATGGATACATACCCATGCAGTGTTGTCGACTGCTGTCACTTCATCAATTGAAAGAGAGATAAACTTTGATTTTTTTACATTCTCTTTCAAATCTTCCTTCTCTATCATTGAAAGGCATTTTTCCATTTCCCATCCACTATTTTCAGACCAATGAGACTGAGGTACGTTCAGCATTCCATTATATTGATACAAAACTTTGAAATCGAGGAAATCCGAAATCGGTCTTCCTTTTTTTAGTATGTGAAATAGAGTAGAGAATTGTATGATTTTTTCATGTAGATTTGTTTGATTCATCTTACCAATATGCGATGTGATCGTTCCTCCCTTTTCCAAGAGATGTCTGTACATTTTTTCTGCTCTACCTCATATTCCGTTGCGTATCTAACATGCATGCATTCTTTTTCAGTTTTCCACCTGTGTGTTTTGATTTTCTGGCCATCCGCCCCCATTACAGTCAAATATTGTTTTCCACAATGTTTTTCTATAGTGTCCAGCTTCATTTGCATTTTTTTTTGCTTTCCCAATTTCCACGTACATATTGTACATGTACATTTAGATGGGATCTCTTCAGAATTAGATGATTGTACAGGTTTGATAAACGAAAATTTAGCTGCCCAATCAAACTTGTATGACCTGCCAATGGTCCACATATTCTTGTTCGTTTTCAATGTTTTACTTTTTTGAGTAGAATTTTGAGCAATATCACAATCACCTGGTTTCCTCTTTCGTGAACCGGAATTTGAATTTGATTTATGTGTTCCATTTTGCTGAGTATTTGTATGTGTGATATCTTGATGCATTTTGGTTGCACCCCAATAGGAAGAATATCTTCAAGATCTGGCATATTATCGTAGGTGTCATTTGTTTGATACTGTGCAGAATGCATGTCCACCTCAATAATACCTTCCACATAGTCAGTATTTTGATTCTTTCTGGTGGCATCTTTATGGTTGTTGGTATTTTCAATATATGTATCCGCAAAGTTTCCAAAATACTTGAACAACGATTTCTGAGATTTCTTAGTTACTTTTAGGGTCTCTTCATTCTTAGGACTAGCACCTTCCATTATTCTTGAACAGAGTCCTGCGTTAGTAAAAGAACCAAGTAGTGACTCCCTGGTTGCATCAACAACTAACCCTTTGTTGCATGTCAAAAGTGCGTAGTGACTCCCTGTTGCGCGTCAACAACAACTAAACCTGTCATGCATCACTAAGTGCATCAACGGGTCACGTCAACTGAAACTGTCGCATGCATTACAACTACTTATGGCGTCAACTGTCTCTGTCGCGCGTCAACTCTATTCCTCTCGCGCGTCAACTGCTTACCCCTTTGTCACGCGTCTACAATATCTCCTTGTCGCGCGTTTGTAATACCTCTTTGGACCACACGTCAACTATATCCCTGTCACACATCAACAACTAACCCTAACAAGCTAACAACAATCTCTGGTGCTTAAGAGTATGCGAGTTCAAACTTCATGGTATTGGTAATTTGGTAAGTTACTTATGGTATACTACCCGGCGAATCACCTAGGTTTTTATAGGAGATGTTTTCAAATGAAGGCGAAGCCGACCCCAAAAAAATATACTGTATATTTTAGGCGAACAAGACACCGACCCGCTTTGAAAAAATCGCCTTTTCAAATTTTCCTAAAATGAAATTTTTGCCATATTACAAATATTCGCCACTAAAATTATCCCTGACGAGCTGAAAGCAAAACATTGAAGCTTGGGCCAATGAAAATTCATCAGCAACTAAAAAACAATGACAACGGACATTAAACCCTAGTTGAACACTTTCACTTTCCATCCATAGCACGAAAGTTAAACAAATAATTTGTTTATAACTCTACTAGGGGAAATGGCCAGGCTATAATTGTGCATGTACTAAAGCATGTACATTTGATATCTCTAAAACTTGTTGAAAAAAAGTTCTAATAGTTGTTCATTTTTTATTTGATGATAGTTTTCAAGAGTCAACCACAATGTGGCACATAGGGCACTCGGTTATCAATATACTTTTCAAATATGTTACACCAATAATCTTTGTACTAAATCAATTCAAACCCAATTTTTTCCTCCAAATAAATATCTAAAATGAAATGGTGATGTGACATGATCGTTCACCATACATCTATGCACCCGTAAATTTAAAATGAACACTTGTAAGGTCATCTCCCTAATTGTGTAGAACGGTGTTCAATCTTAATACGAAAATGCTTAGTAAAACACCCACCATCTCCCATAGTGGTGACAAAATGATCAGCGCGTGGACCCTAAACAATTAATAACTAGAAGCAATTTGGAGATTGGAGTCACCTCTGCCTCGTTGTCGAGCATCTCATACCGACATGAATGTCATGATAACCATTGAAAATGCATTAGAAATATGAGGCAGAATGAAATTAACATAGAACCCAACATTTTGTGAAATGGCGGAAAGGGAAAGGAAAAAGAAGGACAACTCATTTATATAGAAAAAACGTCATATTTTGATCGTGATCAGAGACATGCCTCCAGCTGGTCGCCAAAAGCGACGTAGTTTCTATTCCAGTGCTTTGTCACTGGACAACAGCTTTTGGATGTTCTGGGCATGATGTGTCTGTCCATATATCAATTTTAGACTTCAAATTCGTCTTATTATTATATTCACGGATTGCATGCCCTCTTTACCTGCCCAACACTGACACAACTATCAAAACAAAAATGTGCCACTTGCACTGACATTTGAAAACACACGGAACATTTTGCAGTATAATTGCTTACCTACCCCTAACACACCTATTTCTAAATTGGGTACATTCATCTTAATCATTTGTATCTTATACAAAATATAAATGAAAACTGGTCCCAACTTTTAGAAACCCATATCATGTACTTATGTTTTAGTTAGTTATTTATGTCTTTTTGAATAGATAATTATTGTTAAATAAATAAATTGGGTGATATGGTCTGATAAATGCTTAATGATGTGGAGTTTCGAAGAGTAAAGTGTTAATACAAGGTAAATAGTATTGATCAACTAAAGAGCACTCAATGTTAACAATGAAGCTTTAATATAAGGTGAGTGGTACTAATTAACCATTGAACTCACGAATTAAACTATCTAAAATGGTAGCCAAGGCTGAATAAACCAACCACAAAAACTAATAGATATTATTGTGAAAAAACAATTATAAATGAAACTAGATATATATATATTTATATATATATATATATATATATAGTTTAGTAAAGGGTTAGACATTAATGAATTCATCATGTAATCTTTAAAAAAGTTTTAATGAGTGATGATTGACCATTTTTTGTTTTGGAATTAAAACAACAGTCCAAAAATTTATATTATGTCAAAAATTATTCAATCATTTTTTCTATCTAAAATAAAAATTGTCATATGATATTTAAATAAAATTCAAATGTAAGGGTAACCATTTTTGTTTACATGTCTCTCCACCATCATGTTTAGACTATCATTTGTAGGTTACACATATAAGCATAACAAATGTATGTGTGCACGCACATGTGTTTGTATGAAATACGTCAATATGTATCAATTTGGAGATATGTAAGGGAAGAGAGTGAGTAGTTAAATGAAAACTAATAATTGTCATGTATTTTGTCTTAGAAATGTCTAGTAAGTGATTTTATACTCTCAAATATTGTTATAGCACTATTTACTATTGCTTGACTTTCATCTCACAACCAATGACATCAAGAAATGTCATCTATTTATCAATTAGTGCACCAATGTACAAGATTTTCGACTATTGCACAATAAATAGTTTACATGCATTTCGAGAATCTTATTTTAAATTAATTTAAATTGTAACTTTCCCTCCATTTCAACATCCCAAGCAAAAAATATAAATTAAAAAATGTCAAACTTCCAAATAAATTAATTCTTACATTCTTATGTGGCAGCTACATAGTTGTGTGACCCCGTAAACTTAGGTGTAACTATGGGTACCTCTCCTTTGTTTTAGTTTTGTTCATTGAAGGCATCCATATTGACGAACAACTCAATAACTTTAATATCTATAAATTTACCTGTTAACCAGTGATGGATGGTGTTAATCTAGCTAGACTATTATATTGGGATCTCGAAAAAAAAAAAACAAGAGAAAAAAAGGGCTCCAAACTACACCATATATCCAAGATATCGTGAGATTTTGATTGCTTCTCCAAAAATAAAAAAACCCTAACAATCATCAAATAGACATCAACAAAGTTACTAATTTATTTTGAGATTTTAAACTCCTCCCACCAACCTTATCCACATTGTAGATATATTAAAATAATTTAAAATATATATATTATAAATTATGGTAAGGATTTTAATGCTAATTTATCTCATAATCTTATGAGATAGACTAAATTAATGTTCAAGTAAACAATTTATAATATAGGTACCCACATGAAACTAAGGTCGAGTAGAGTGGAAGGGGCCCGGGGGTAACAAATAAGGCTGTCTAAGGCTCGTGTCCAATTGTCTATTAAATCGGTCAGTACAATCAAATCTTCTTAATTTACCGTAAGATAATAGGGAGGCTCCCCCCATGATTAAATTGACCAATAAAATTAGGTCTTCCCAACATACCCAGATTATAAGGAAACTTGAACCATAATTAAATTGGTCGATGGAATTGGATCTTCCTAACTTACTCTGAGATTAGGAGTAGGCTCACCCCATGATTGTTTATATATCTATATATGGAAGATGGGGTCTATATAATAAATTTGATTTACACGTGTCTTGATACGAAGAAGATATATTCCGTGTGCCCTCCAGGCTCCACCTTCTAAATGAATAATAAAAGCCCGCAAAATCATTAGTTATGAACTCCACAAGAATATGAAATAATGAATGGATTCACATCTTAATGGTTATCCGTCTCAATGATTTTATCCACCAAAAATCTGGACCACCTTCACAGAGAATCCGATTTAATAATCTTATAAAATACTAAAGAAAATTACATGACTGTGAATAAAACCTGACGTTTTATTCTTATAAAACACTTACAAGATTACACAGCAACCGGATGCCTCTTTTAGTTGATTATGTTACATAATCATAAGTTTTAAAAAAAATTAACTCCATAAAATAAATAACATACAGTGTAAAAGAGTTCAGCAGGTGAAAAACTGAACCCGCTCAACAGTTCAGATTTACTCCCGCGTGTTTGGATTATCGGTGCGCCGTTGAATCTGGTCTAGATGGTCTCGGGCACCGTCTCTGAACATATTTGGGGTGTCGACGTTAAAACTTAGATCAGTTGGCGTTGCAGCGAGCCCTTGCAAATCCTATGCGAGAGTTCTGAAGATCGTATTCTATCCATAAATTCTGCTGGTGATGATTTCCGATAATGTTTGCCTCAACGGGCACCAAATCCGAATTGCCAAACGTGAGGCAGTAAATTGCCCGACCGTTGGAAGCTCGCCCGATTGCTGCGGGCAGTCGGTAGAGCAACTGGTGGCTGTCGAGCGTGAGCTGAGCAGAATTAAAGAGTAGAGTCACGGGGCTCACTTGCGGGAACTGCGCCGCATTCGCCGGCAGGTCGTAGCACACATCCAGAGCTCCTTCGAACACCGCGTTTCCCCTCATGGGAGACATCCACACTCGGTTCTGCTGCACGAATTCCTCCTTCAGCGCCGTGTACGCCTCTCCGAGGAGCAGAGTGAACTGCGTGCCGGAGTCGATCATGGTCTGCCCGGCGCCCGTGTGGTCGGGCAGAAACACGGATTTGGGGATGGGAAGCAGCTTGTCTCCCACCTTGATGCCCTCTAATCTCACGCTGTAGGCGGCCCTGTTGAAGTATGGCAGCGGAAGGGAAATGGTGAGCAAGGGCGTGTAGTGTAAGTATTTGGCAAAGGGCGAGTCACCGAATAACAGGACGCCTGCGGAGCCGGGTGATACTACGCGGTCGGTGATGCAGTAAGAAAATTTGTGGGTATTGCTGAGCTGAGAAATCAAGGAGAGCGACCCGCGGTTGAGCCCCATGAGACCCGGGGTGTCCGCCAGCGGCGGGGAGGAGGAACAGCCGAAGACGAAGCCCGGAATTTTGAGAGCGGGGAGATTGAAGAAATCTGTTCCCAGGTTTCCTTCGACGTCGGTGCCGTCTGCGTAGGCGTATGTGAAGTGGCAAAGGCGGCCGCCGTCGCAGCTCGTGGGGATTGCGAAGTCCTTTGTTTTGGCCGTGCAGACGAGCGAGTTGCAGGGTGTGGATTTGTAGGAGGAAGACAGACTCGGATTGAAAGAAGAAGGTGGGACATTCCTACCGGTTTTGCAGTTGAGCCAGGAGAGCTCGCTGCCGGTATCGAGAACCATCTTTTGCTTCTGGGGAGGACTTCCCACCAGCACTTCCGCCATTAGAGTAACGTCGTCGTAGCTGAATGAAGCTTTGCTAGCAGGGTCTGCTTCAGAGAAGGACGTGGTGTTGGAGGAGGACGTGGTGTTGGATGGTTGTTTAGCGAGAGCATTGATTAAGAAGGAAGAAGAATTTGTTGTAGATATGGAGAAGAGAGGCAATGTCAAATAAGAGAAATTACGAGCAGATGTTATGTTTCCATGACGAAGCAGAGCACGACTTACATTCAAAAAAACAGTAGAGGAATTGGCTCGTAGTGGTTGATAACTTGCAGATGGGGTGACGGGAAATGTTATTATTGCGGAGAAGAAGAGTAAGTAGAACACATAAGCCGCAGCCATGTTCGAGATGAGCGAGCAATCTTTCACAGCTTCCTGCCTCTTAAATATCTGTGGATTTTCCTGTAAACCTTTCAAAGTTTGAATAGGAAAAAACCTTGCGTGTGAATGGGGTCATTCCAGCGGTATCAGTAGTAAATATTTCGACTGACCTCCTGTGGTTAAAAAAAAAGACGGAGGGTGACACGTTTTTTAAATGAAAAAACGCGTCGAACTGGCGGCGTCGAAAAGAAGAAATTGGGTGCCACACACGTAGGAGAGGTTGACGGGTCCACGTGTCACATCTTTCTCCGGTGAAGCCAACGAGTTTGGTATGAGTCACAATTAGCATGCGCATTCTGACCTACTTATAAGACATACATAGGTATTAGCGGGTCACAATTTCACAAATCTATCATCGGGTTTAACTCTAGTGCGCTGAAGGGACATCGCGAACATCCGACCCATACAAATGGATTATATAGCACTCTTACATTGTATTTATACTAGCAATTGTACGAACGTGTTACAATGGAGACGTTGATAACGGTGGCAATGAAAGTTGGGAAGTGGAACAAGATGTGGAAAAGAAACTTGAAGAGCTTGGAGAGTTATGTATGAGCGGGTGAGAGTTGCAAATGTCTGGTTGGCAGAGAAATGTTGGGGCCTATGTGTCTTTTCTATTATTATGAATTTGACATATGGACCCAGAGCCATCTTTCAGCCGCATTGGAACGAGAAATGTCGCAAAATATGCAAGTCATCAAGGGAGAAGACTTTGGGAAGAAATATGAAATCAAGGCCTTATCGTTTAACACATCTAATATATATAGTTGTGTGTAATGTTAGACCTCGAGCTTTGTGGATTGTCACATTGGGTCCAAACCTTGTTGGAAGAAGATTTTTTCGCAAAGCAACAAATGCTTAAAATCTTCTCCAAAGGGTCATCCCACACAAATGTATATCGTTTGGAGGAGACATTGGCCCATGTTAAGAACACGAATCATAGACGTGTTACCAAAAGACATCATTTTATGATGGGAAAATCCACTCATAGATAAAAGCCAGCAAGGGAAAGTAATGTGGGGTCCATGGAATGGAGGCATTGAATAAGTTATGGAAGGAGTGATGGTGAAACAATGCAAGATGAAGAGGAGTGATGAAGTGGGTCTTGGGTTATGTGAGAACATAATAAGTTATGTGACTCATTTCCAACCCCACATAATTTCAATGAATCCGTTGAAGAAACAAGCAACAACTTTTCAAGGCATTAGAAAATAGACAATGAACATTTTATTGTTGAAAGGCTTGAGAATTTGTACCTTGGATTGTATTTTAAATGAAGTCTATCATGTGTGACATGAATTCACACAACATGAGTGGATTTGAAGGGTATACAACCAGTGAAGCTAAGGATGATGATCAACCTAATTGAAATTCCACAACAACTCAAATCCCTCCTCTAACATCTATGATCATCTTCTTTCTTCAGGTAAGTCACATATGGACTACATGTCATTTGTGTGAACCACTTGATGGAGAAAAGGGGGCACGTACTATGTGAAAGACATATGAGAAACACTGTTGACGTTAAGATCGACAATCCCTGTCATATGTACCATCATTCTTCATTCCAATCATAAATAACATAAATGGAATCATTACTATTGTGGGTATTTATGATAGCAGTTGTCATTCAAACATGGAACTTGAAATTGGTTGGAGCTATTTTCGATAAGGGGATCGAAATTGTTTAGAGTTGTCATTTAGGCTATACATTATTAATTGTAAATTAATTAATTTAGAATAACCTCTTGTTACAAACCCTTACACCACATATATTGTTTTACACATTGCATTGACACATTATATTGTTAGGGTGCAAACAGTAATATCTTTGCAAGAGGTCCTTAGGGAAAAAATTGATAGAAAAACATTTTGTTTCTTACCTTGCCACTTTTCCTCCAACTAAGATTAAGGGATTCTTTTTGGCCAAAAAAAAATAGAAAACTTTCAGTTATGGAAAATGTTTCTTGAAATGGGTTGGTGATGAATTTAGAAGTCCTTTATCCTTTGACCATAATCTATGGTGGTTCCCCATCATCTTTGTTAGTTACATCCCTTCGAATGAAACTTCGAGATTTAAAGCCCTTCTATTATGAGGAAATGTATCATTATCATTAGAGATCTTGTGTGGACAAGAGACTAGATTGCATTTCAAGACAATCATAAGAAATACAAGATACTTGAACCTAAGAAATTCGTTCCCTTTTGAGACTTCAAGAGATTTTGCTAGATGTTATACTTCATAAGCTTGAGTTGTAACCTTCGGTTGCTTTTCACTTTCAAAAACTACTCTCACGGATTAATCTACTGGTTAACGAGTCCTTTTGTACCAACTCTCAGAACACTCTTTCTTATTGGAACTTGAAATCTTCTCCTCAAATGTGTCTTAGTCACTTCAATCAAGGTTGGGGTTCTAAGGCCAAGTCTAATATTTCCCATTTCCTTTGTTGTCTTGTTTATAAGGATATTTTGCTTGGAGAGTTGCTTACGCAAATTGGAGTGCCTAACCCCAAATTTGTAGCTTGTACCCAACTTGAAACATTCAAACATGTTTTTTTGGCTTGTCCTCAATCAATAGACACCTAACAATGGATCCACACCTTATTCGAACCCTATCACATATAACACATAAATTAGAAATTGGATTTGTTTAGGAATACCCCTTAGTGGTTAGCATACATAAGAAATTTATGGAATATTTTGAGAGCTATTATTTTATTTCAACTCTAGAAAGTTAGGAAAATTTCTCTTTTCAATAACAATCGTATCTCACAACAATTTTCAGTTAATGAAAAACGTTGTTATATCTCTAAATTGCCTTCAAATCTAGGCACAAACTAAGAGGGAAAACCTTATGTTCCAACACTTGTAGAAGCTTCGTGCAACCATTAGGGGAGCATTCAATTCACCACGAGTAGAGTTCCATTGGATTTAGTGTTGCTAGGATTTCCTCTTCTAGATGCCAAATGTAGGCAAATCCACTTTTGCCACTGATTTTCTTCACTTTTTATGCAATTATTTTTTGACCCCTACTCATTTGAGGTATTAAATCCCACTGCCTTGTGGAAAAATCATTATTGGGCCTTCTAGTTGGTTTTCATCGACGTCGGGTGGTGATGCTAGCCACAGATATGAGGAATCATGACGCCACTACATTTGCAGGATAATACTTAAGCTCAAGCTAGGTGGGTTTGTCCCACATCCTCTTTTAGGAGAGCCTTATGCTTGGTGTTTCCCTTTATTGTTGTTGTTTCATGTGCTTAGATTTCATATTGTTTGTATTTTGACTCATTATCTAGATATTGTCAATATGCAACTATTTCTCACAACATATATTTTGTTTTTTGGATTGTGTATTTACCAACATGGAGATTGAGCCCAATGAATATTAAACAATCGCCACTTTATTATAATCATCTTTGTTTTTTATATAATTGATTAATATATGATATGTTCAATAAATTGATAAAGATATTTAGATATAGAATTATACTTGCGGGATTTTTAGTCATTAACCAAATAACCTCCATGAATTATCATTACTTTTATGATATTTTTCCTTTGTATTTTTGATAATAATAATGAGACAAAGGACCCACGTTAAAATCCAAACACCATAAACATTTGTTAATATGGTAAATATAATTCTAATTTAACTATTCATAGAGGTCATTTAATTAATGTCTAAAAATCCCATTAAAAAAATCCCACAAATATATGTATATAGTTCGTGAAAGCAACATACTTAACCTAAGATAAAATATTTGTCAAAAACATTTCAAAATTATATTTAATTACCTAAAACCCTAACCCACTAAAAGAAAATTCCAACTTTGTATTTAAAAAACAATACTAATACTGAATACGAATACAAGTTCCGCCATCATAGGACATGGAATAATAAAAGTAACCGTCTAAGAGGAAGTTGACCACCGAATGGTCCCCCACTCCCTTCTAGTGTGGACAAAACGATCAATTTGTGTACTCTTCTAAATAATAAATAGGGATGAACATTTTCATCTAATTATTAAAGGCTCCACACAAAATTTCTTTCAATTTGTTTGACCTCGGACATTATAAATTAAAATTTATCTAAATACATAAACCTACTCCACGTGGGATGCATGATGTTGTTACGGGGTGCAGGTCTGCCTCCAGCTGGTCACCAAAGCGACATCGTTTGCTTCCTTTTGATTTTTTTTTTCCCCATCAATAATTCATTCTTATCTTATTTAATTGACCAGATTAGGTGTTCATGTAACCCATAAATCATTGCATAATGCTTTGAAAACTAAATATTATTGTTTAGAGGTGAAAAAAACTATTAGGGAGAGGTGGCCAGGATAAATAATTGAACCAAATCTATGGTTCAGATTGGGAATATATTGATAACATCCTGTATATTCTTTAAGCCATTATAAATATGAAGCCCCAATACAATTGAAATTGTTTAATATAGATTTATGAGAGAGTTGCAAAGACATTAAGTCAATGTACAACTATTGTAGTTTGACTATACAAATTACAAATAATTTTGATGGGATGGATATCTCTTTATGATAAAGTCATGAGTTTTTCATTGTTGATGATATGTTAACATCAAGTTTTCTCAATAAAATTTTGTAAGAATTTTTAAAGAATCAATGTTTTGGATCACATTTCATGATTCATTATTAGGGTATGAAAAATGTGTGCGAGGACCAAGAATTAATACTATTATATTCTATTTATTATTATTTAAATATTTGTATTTGTATTTACTTAGAACGAATTCATAAAATGAAAAGATTCTCAAGTGGTAGGTTGTTTAAGTGAGAAGATAATTGGCCTCCAAGAGTGGTTTAACCCTAAAACATCACTCATGTTCAAGTTGTGGGGATGCTCACCAATTTCTACCACTTCTTGTAGATGTCTCTTAAGATAACGATCTTCAATGACTAGAACCTTCATTTCATCAGGGAAAATATGATGCTTCATTGTTGAAGAGTGTTCAACTAAAATCGATTTTAAGACATGTCCATGCTTTATATTTGTGTCATGCTCTTTGACCCTAGTGCCAATGGAGCTCCTCCATTCTCACAAATGTATGATAGACCACAAGAGCAATCAATCTTATAGACACCACTTTTAAGAGTCAACTTCAATCGATCCTAAGACTCCCTCATAACTTTTCTCAGCATCTTATGGGGAAGCAAACAACACTTGACATTTTTTTTCTTCAAAATTCTCGAAATGTTTTACAAAATCCCTTCAACGTATGGAAGGATAGCTACATATTCTTGCCCTTGAATCATCACAACCTTATTGAATGATTTGACTTCTCCTAGTTTGTTTAACATTTATAGAAATTTATCTATTATTGTACTCATTTGATTTGAACACCTTAAACAAATGTTGAATCCCATGTTCCAAATTATCTTCATCAGATATATCCTAAAAACTCTAATAGTTAAGAATTTTAGGATCCCTACTTTCTTAACTGGGTGGTGGTGAGAGGAAGTGTGCAAATAAAGATCACTACAAACCTATATTTTTTTTAGACTCGACAGGAAAGAAACCCATTTGATTTCTTTGATAAAAGAACATCAAGAAAAGGAAGACTCCCGTCTACTTCCACTTAGGGAATTAGATGCTCCAAAAAATGTTGTTGAGGTAAGCGTGAATCTCCTCTAATTTATCTTTCTAATTAAACAAATATTGAAATAAATAAATGCTAAACCTAAATATATATCAACACAGAATATAAACAATTAAAGTATAGATTTTACCCAAGCAAATAAGAAATTTAAATTTTAAACCCTAGTTGTAAATGAAGGGGAATAAAATACTTAGCTGATTTGTAGTGGTGCCGAAGCTGTGGCGAGCCAAAAAACTGATGAAGCAAGGACTCAAAGCATCACAAACAAACCCACAAAAATGCAGGAGTGTCGGAATGCCAAGACCAGGGTGCCTATGTAAGGTTAAGGGCGTCTGGGGCGCCAGAGGCCTGTTCCGGAAACCTATGACTTCTTAGAACCTGTAAAACTTAGTTTTGTAGGGTTGCAAGATGTTTGTTGTTTGTCTGCTTTAGTCACTTGTATGTCGCTACACTTTGTTGTTATTCACCTAAAATATGCAATAAGAAAGAAGTGCTTGCAAAACCCCAAAACACATCAAATCCTAAAAAGAAAAATATGCAAATGGGGAGTCGAACTGACCCCGACAGTCACCTGACTGAGTGAACTTATGATCCGGGCATTACACTACATTTCAGACTCCATGTAGTTCTGCGTGTGTGTGTAGAGAATCGTGCCTTAGGTGGCTCTTATGTGAGTCGCACTTGATAGCGAGCAATAGCTAGATGTAGAAAATGTAGATAGATGCGTGCATGGAAAAATGAACTTCCCCCTCCTATGAAGTGTATGTAGAAAAATGCAGTCCCTTTCCCTTGTGTGGATGCTAGATGGATGTTTGAATGCTCTTGTAATGCCTTTGGATGTAATTTTAGGTGGAGATAGTAGATGCTTAGTGTTTGGTCCCTTAATATGATCATATAGATTTGTATTTATATGATTCCCTTGGTTAAATTTCATAATTAACCACTAAAAGGCCCGACTAGTAAAAATAAAGATGCCCAGATGGCTAGAAGGATCCACATGCCCCCCTGAGCAAATGTGAATGAGTATGCATGAGATGAGGTTCATTTATACATGCCCCCTTACCAGTCGAGAATGAACAATAGAACAAGAGTACGTCATCAAGAAATGGTTTGAATAGTGCGCTATAAAGATATGATCGACAAAGCATATAGCGTAGAGAGTGAGTGAGTAAGTGAGCAAGTGAGTGTGGTGAGGTTCATTTTAGATTTAGACCCTCAGCAGTTGAGTATGAACCGTGGAACTAGAGTGTGTCATAGGGTAGTGTGTCATGATGAATGTATGAGAAAGATGTGTCTTGAATGCGTTGAGTGTGAAATGTGTCATGTGGATGATGTGAGGTTCATGAATGTAGTGAGCCCTCAACAGTCAAGTGTGAACCGCAACACAAGAGTGCGTCATCGCATAATGACAATACAAGAGTGTATCAAGATGTGTATGATGTGTGTGAGATACTAGATGCAAAGTGTAGAGTATGTAACACCTAAGAATTCTAGAAGGGGGGAAGAATAAGTACGATGCCCCCCAAGTGTATGATGATGAGAGTGATCAAGTAATGTCATCTAATAGGTCGTCATTGTCATGGTCAAAACAGAATGGAGATGCATCTGAGACTTGGTAAGCAATTGTATGTGGTTTATTGAGAAAACCATTGTGGCGTAGATTATATATTCCCATTGCATGCTCCTCGTCAATGAAAGGTGGTAATGGACATCCATGTGCATACTAACAAGTGAGGTTTTGTGAATATCTGAGAAATGAGTCATTGAAAATGAAAACATGACTAAAAGGAATGCGAAATGAGATGTTATTATGATCAAGATCTAAAGTGCTTCCACTATAATCAAGCCAAGATTGGCCAAGACTGAGTGGTGAAATACATGGAGTGCGTGCAACACAGACCAAGAGATGAAATACGTGCATAAGTAGCAGTAATGCAAGCATGTCCATAATATAGATGTAGTGAATGAGGTATCATCAAGTGTGAACCTGATACAGGTGCATCAGTAGGTTTTCATAAAGGTGGTCATGTTTTGGTTGGAGTCTAGGTGGTCTTAGGGTGTATGTAATTATTTCCCTCAAATATGTTGTAGTTAAATATTCAAATTTGGCAATGATTGTGTGTAAAATCCTAAATAAGGCCTATTTGTTGTATGAAGGCCAAAAATAAGTAAAATAAAACTTAGAGATCTTATTCCCATGTGGAATCAGTCTACTAAGCATGTTTAAGGGTTGTTAAGGTATTTTCTTAAGCTAGGAGGAAGTTGAGTTATCTTTGGGAGTTATTGAGAAAAGATAGGGTTGGTTTGTTTTCATATGCCAAAGTTGGATTTTGGCATCAAGTATGTAATTCCTTGAGAAGTATGGATGTAAGGGGAATAATAGAGCATGAATAAACCAAATGTTGAAAGGTTGGATTGATTTCATAGGGTATTTTGCAAGATTTTACAGGTTTCTTTCATACATATAGTATAGGCTCTGCTCATATCGTGAGCATGAATATGGATAGTAGGATTAGAAGAAGTATTAAGGGACTGTGAATAATTGAAAAGGAAGACAGGGACCCGAGGAGTCCTATTGAATTTTTTTAGTCCATGAAACCCATTACAACTATCTGTAGACTGAGATTTTGCCTCTTGGGCCCTAACTAGGGCATCAATCCATTTCAAATGCACCCATCCAAATTTCATGAAATTTTAAGGGAGTGTTTACCTAGTGGTATTCATGAAATTTTAAGGGAGTGTTTACCTTCAACGAGAATACATAAGGAAATGATTTGAATCAAGCTCTAACATTCATCATGAAGGATGCAAGAAGTTTTAGAAGAGTAGTTTTATCATTCACCAGGTGGGATAAGAACCATAAGCATCACTGTTACACTTGCATAGTGAGAAGAGGCCAAATTAGACCTAAGTAACCAAGGGAAGAGTTAGAAAAGTTAACTACCGTACAAAAGAGTCAACCCTGAGTTCCATATATATACATGAGCACTATAAAAGGTGTGTAAATAATCTATTATCCCAAAGATAACCTCATCCAATGCATAGATTCAACTCTATCTATACTTATGAAAGGATACAAGCCCTAAGATCTAATGAATGCATCTGTTGTAAAGAGGATTGAAGGCCTAATAAAAGTTTAGAAGCATCTTGGAGGTATCAAACAAGTCTCAGGTGTGTAGCATTCTCCAAAACCCTACTGTTATGCCTATGGTAGTAACTAGTCGTGATTTGCCTAGGTGGGTTAATTCTGAGATATGGGTTGATTGACTGAGTGTTGAAATAATCAAAGGATTTGGTCATCTTAGTAATAGTGGAGTAAGAGGTCCAAGACGTATTTGGCATGATAACAAGTATGGAGAAGAGGTTTTGGAATGATAGGCTATGGAGAGCCTCTCTAGGCTATGAAGTATGAAGCCTATGCATGAGGGATTGAAGCTTGAAGATAAGGTGTGTTGGGTGGAGTGAAGCTTGAGGAGGTACAATAGATGGAATTAGGGATGTAAACAAGTGTGAAGCCAGAGGGATATTAAGGGATGTGGTGATTTCATGTTGAAATCACAAAGAAAAATTAGAGGCCATTGAATAAGTATAGTTGCAAGTGGAGTAGCTCTTTTGAGGAGATACACATAAGGTGTGATATTGACTGTGTCGAATTAGGAAGACCAAATACTGATATATCATGTTAAGGTATGGATTCATGTTCTTCTTCTAAAGGTGCTTTAAAAAGTATACATAGTGAATTGTGTAAACTATATGTCCTTTATGAATATGATACCTATGAAGTCAATGATCAACCCAAGTAGGGTATAGAGTTAGATCTTCATAACAAGGGTGTGTTTAAGAAGAGCCATGTATGCTTAAGGCAGTGGTGATCCTACACACAACTAAGGTCAAATTCATAAGACCCTTGCACCAAAACCCAAGCCGAGTCAAGCCATCAAGTGTGAAAATAGTGTCAAAGAAAGTGGTAACTGATGAAATGTGCAACTGGAAAGCATTGTTTATGAAAAGAGTGCATGTGAAAGGATGCATCGCAGATGTAGGTTGCTAAGGAGGAGGCAATGAAGGTGTTATAACATTTGATATATGGACAAGCCCTTGATAAAGTACCATAGAATTAGTAGAAGGGGGGGGGATTGAAGCAGATGGAACATCATCTAATGTACAAACAATTCCTTCAAGTAAAGGTAAGTTGTTGGGAGAGTGCATGGGTTACGGATCAGAAACAAGATGAATAGTAGCAGAAATTGGAATAGGTAATGTTGTGGTTGGGTCTAGATTACAATGTTGGAATGGTGTGCTATTAGCGGGAACCTCATATTCAAATACCTCATGTAGGAATCTAACACATTGGTGAACTGTAGAAGACACTGTCTGCATACAATGAAACCATGGCCGACTAAGTAAGCAAATTATACAGAAGTGGGATATCAATGCAAAAAAAAATGGAATTGGAATAGTATTTGGCCTAACTGTGAGTGGCTAGGTGATAGCTCCTAAGCATGGACCCGTAGTAGAATCATATGCTCAAGCATAAATAGATGTTGGGTTAAGAATAGATACGGGGATGCCTATAGCCTGAATGAATGATAAAAGGAAAATATTGAGCCCAAATCTAGTATTGACTAAAGTGCACTTGAATTCTTAGTTATTAACATAGACACATATATATATATATATATAGGAGGATCATTGTCGTATACCGTGATTTTTTTCAGATATAGCAGATAGAAAAGTATTCTGTTGAGAAAATGCATCGATGAATGCTTGATAAACAACATCTGGATGAGTAGTGGAAAGGATACGTGTAGTAGGAAAAATATTAATGATTTTAGCATGGCACTTATGATTAGATAGCAAGAAATCATGAATAGAAATATCCATAATGAGAATATCCTAGGAAAATAAAAACAATAAAAGAATGAGGACCCTAAGAGTGTTCAAAACGAGTCGGGCTCACCAAATGATTAAGAAAATATTGAAAGAAAATAAATCAAAACCTAAATATGTACCAACAAATAATATAAACAATCAAAGTATAGATTTGACCCAAGAAAATAAGTAATTTAAATTTGAAAACCTAGTTACAAATGAAGGGAATAAAATAATTAGATGATTTACAGTGGTGCCAAAGTTGTGCCGAGCTAGAAAAATGATGAAGTAGGGAGTCATAGCATCATAAAAAAACCCAGTAGAATGTAGGAGTATCAAAAATGCCAGGAATAGGGTGCCTATATAGGGTCAGGGGGTCTTGGGGTGGCAGATACTTGTTCCTGGTGCATGTGACTTCTTAGAAGCTGCGAAACTCAATTTCATAGGGTCACAAGATGTTCGTTGTTTGTCACCTTTAGACACTTATATGTGGCTGCACTTCGCTATTATTAACTTGAAATATGAAATAAGAAAGAAGCACTTGCAAAACACCAAAACACATCAAATTCTAAAAAGAAAAAGTTGCAAATGGGGAGTCATACTGACTCTAGCGGTCACCCGACAGAGTGAACTTATGATCTGGGCCCTGCAGTACATTTCAAACTCCATGTAGTTCTCTGTGTGTGTAGAATCTTTCCTTAGGTGTCTCTTGTGCGAGTCACACTTGATAGTGAGAAATATGTAGATGTAGAAAATGTAGATAGATGTGTGCATGTAAAATTGAACTTCCCTCCTATGAAGTGTATGTAGAAAAATGAACTCCATTGCCCTTGTGTGGATGTTATATGGATGCTTGAATTCTTTTGTAATGCCTTTGGATACAACCTTAGGTGGAGATAGTAGATTCTTAGTGCTTTGCCCCTATTATGATCACATAGATTTGTATTTATATGATTCCCTTGGCTTAATTTTTTAATTATCCACTAAAATGCTGACTATTAAAAAGAAAGATGCCCAAATGACTAGAAAAGACCCAGAAGTTGTGAGAAACTTGTACAAAGAGGTTGCAGGGTGCCTAGAGGGGACATGTGCACCTGGGTGCTAACATCCTGGTTGGGCGCTGGTGTTTAGATTTAGAAATTCCTAAAAGAGTTTTTTGGATCTCTGATGAAAATCGAATGCACGAGCAATTGTAGAAATCAAAATAACTAATAATAAAATGCAATATGATCAAAACTCACAAGGCGCAAATGGTTCCAAATCATCTCAATGCTCCATATTCCATAAGATAGACTGATGCAATTCAAGTACATATAGGTGGTGAATGTGCAGTCTCCTTCTAGATTACTGGGGAATAACTCTCATTAACTAATACTAGAAGTAGAGTTGACTCCACACAACTAGTGAGCCAACTGAACACAACTGGTAAGCTAACTCAACCTAACAGGTAAGATAGCTCAACACAATTGCTATAACTAAGCAAGCATATCCCATGAGTGTAGGAAAGCTCCAAGTAAATAAAAAAATATAAGAAAAATAAATATCCTACACCAAAACCCCTCATAAACATAACTTAGGTGGGTAGTGAACAAGGAAGGTGGGTCCCAAAAACAAGACTTGATAAAGTACTCATGTACAATGAAAATATCTCATAAAGTGGAGAAAAGGAGAAAATCCAGTGTGAAAAAAATCACCCCAAAAGAGAGACACAAAACTTGCTCATGAAAAATGGAGAAGAAGAAGTGGTGGGTTCTGGTAACTCAGCCTCATGAGGTATCCACGTACAATGATCATCCCCTAGAGTAGAGAAAGAAAGAAGTGAAGACAAGAAGGTCCCCCTAAGAAGAGTGTTGATGATGTGGTCCTCTGCATAAATACTGAAGAGAATCAACTTGCACTAAATAATGTTCCTACCCTTGGGAAGGACAAAAAGGGAGCACTGAAAGTCAGCCCACTCCACAAAGGAAGAAAAATCATGTAGTACTATGATATCTACATCTAGTTTACAACTAAAAGATGAAATAGGTATGGAAAATGTGTGCACAAAATACAATGGTAATGCCACTACAATATACATGTCTGAGAGAGAAGATGGTGGGGGGCCCAATAACCCTAAAAAGGGATCTACAAGAAGAGGTGGATCATAAAAAATCTCTAAAATAATGTAAGTGACAAATGTCCCAAGGTGGACACTCCCAACGAGAGCGATGAATGGGTCCTCTAGATGGTGTGGGTCCTCTAGATGGTGTGATGGCTCAATTGGAGCATATTGGACTGTAATGAAATACAAGTGGAATCTACAAATAGATAACTCAGGTCAGGAAGATACTCGTCCCAATGGGGTTGCTCAATGAGAGCAATGTCTGAAAAGAATGTATAAACATCACAACACTAAGTAGGAGGAGAATACTACTGCGAAGAGCTACTGGAATTCCAAGATGAAGCAACACTACACTCAAAGGTAGCAACCAGTGTATGTGGAGTGTTGTCAACTGAGAAATTAAGATGCAATGGAGCATGAGAGGAAATGGTCACATCTATCTCAGAGGAAGTTTCTCCAATATAACACTAGTGCGGAGAGTGAATAGAAGTATGCACATGGGCGACAATGAGCTCTATAGAGGAAACAATATGGAGAGTGTGCTTAATAAAAATATCATGTGGTGAATGGTCAACATGGGGCTCATGAGTAGAAATAGGTGTAGAGTAATACTCAACAATGAAAGGTATGTGAGAAGGGGGAGAGTCTATGGAGGCACTAAAGTGGTCCAGGGAAGCATCACTCTTAGATGGTGAAACAAGGTCACCATATAGTTGTCAGATAATGGTCTAGGAAGTGAAAGGGCCCTTAGTGTTCTTGAACAAATGAAATGTATCCATAGAAATAGTAAGAATGAGAAGGCCATAAAAATCATCATTGTGGTTAAACCAATCATACTTCTGTAGAGGCTCATTAGGCTCAGGAACAAGACCATGGAGGTAGGGCAACAAATCATGCATAGTGTGATGATTGATAATGCCTACCTTCTAAGACATAAAGTTCCTAAATTTGAGCATAACAACTGAACGATGAAATTGAGACCCCATAATGTATATAAACCCCCAAAATTATCCCAGATGGCACTTTATAACTTAGTGCAAAAATTACAAGTCCCCATAGAGTTTTGCAAGAACCCCCCAGAATGTGGCACTTTATAAAGTAGTGTGTTCACAAAAATAAATGAATACACCATGTAGAAAATGAAAAAATATGCACTTTTGACCAAGACACTGCTCAAATATGAGCTACTGATCAAAAGTTATAGCAAATTCAATTTTCTGTAAATAATGGCTTATTTAATTAAAAGTTTGCAAACTGATTTTAAAAATGTCGGAAATGAGGGGAAAGGGGTCGTGCGTATACTCATTGGAACCGGAAAATAATGAAGAATGTAGTGGTTTAATTTGTGAGGTGGAATTGGCCTTCCACCAGTTCGTGCCTCACCCTTCGTCTTTGTCACACGAAGATACAAGTTTAAAAACCATTTGATTCTTCTTTAAAGCAATAAAACCAAATTGACTTGCATTCCAAAGTGATAAAGGATTAACTTTTGGAACAATAAAATTTCAAATTGGATAATACCACCACTTTTTCCACTTGGGCATGGGGTCCATTAAGGAAGGAGAATATGTTGTGTTGATTTAGGTTTAAGGAAACCTGAAAAACATAATGTTTTGTTGTTGCTTGTTGTTGTTGAGCACCGTCGTCCAAGGAAAATGCAATAGGGAGAAAACTAAGGTGTGTAGGAAAAAGGAAAGGTCATTGGAAGGATTTTCCAGGCTAGCGAATGATTGTTTATGTCATCCACACCCACCTCAAGAGTCTGCACACAGTTTTGGGGTGCCAAACTCTTTCCAGGGGTTTGAAAATGCACTGTATGGGCCATGTTGCTGCTCTAGAGGTTTGAAATGTGCCATGGGGGCCTGCGTAACTCCTCAGGGGTCTAAAATACCCATCAGATCAGCAAAAAATCCCTTTGTAAGCCAAAAAATGCCTTAACTAGGAAAAAAATGCCTTAGACATGTGAAAAACACCCAATGCAATTAGATCTATAACATCCTGCTAATTAATCCTTTTTATTTGACATTTAATTATTCAAATAAGTATGAATAATGGAAAATGTATGTTGATTCGTATAATCAAGTATAATTTTTGGATGAATATAATTTTAGTCATCTAAGTACTTAATTAAAGATTAAGTACTTAGATAACTAAGTAGTGCCCTTATTATTAAATTGAATTTATATTTAAATGCAGTACCATGTATGTCTTGTTCAGATTTTTAGTTGGCGTCATAGGACAACACCATCCTTAATTGATATGGTCACCGCACAACGGTGATGTTATGTGGGCACCCATATGGACTAAGGGCGATGTCACTCCTAAGTCAACTTGCGCGTTGCTTTTCGTTTTAACTGGGCTCGGAAGGTTTGTGTCACGCTGCGGTAATGGTACTACTATTGCGTAAATGGTTAATGAGTTGGTGTTTATGGTAAGGAAAAATGTTTGAAATCCTTGGCTAGTTTGTGTGGTAACATTAATGGTTATTATATTGTTTAAATAATATATTAGATTGAGGCCATGTGGCCACACCCATCGAGTTGATAAATATTAGTTGGAATTGATTGTTATTTGAATTCAAATTAAAATTGGTGTTGAACACCATATTGACATGATTAAGCTTAAGGTTTTATTTTGTATGGGATTCAATTTTTAAACATGGTAATGAATACCATAATTTTTCTTAGTTAAGATTTTTTTATGATTATTATTTATCCACAAAGTTGGACAACCACACATAAGGGGCATATTGCATGATTTAATTGAATATTCAATTTTTGAGTAAGGGAATCCCCTCACCACGAAGGCATTAGACTTCACTCACCATCCACTTGGAAGAATGTGGGTAGAAGAAGTAAATACAATGAGCGTTTTTGGGGATGTGTGGAGGAAAAGGAGGGGGAAAAATTTGGAGATTGGAGTTGTTGCATTCATTCGACTTCAGTTTGAGTTCCAGTCATGGAGGCACTCTGCCAAAAATTTGCTGTATGGGTAGAAATCGATTTTTATGAATAACCTCTATTTATTATGAGGAATGCAATGTTGTGGAGGTGTTGATTGTATTGGAGAGCTAGAATTTTTTACACTTAGGGAAAATCGATAGGGTTCAATAAGCATCTGGAAGAAAAATAAAAAAAAGGCACAAATCATTTTAGGCAAGGGAATTTATCTTCTTGCTTCTCTGGTTTTTGATTGATAAATAGATTGTTATCTTCTTGTTTGGTTTTACATTATGAATGGTTTGTCTAGGAAATACATTGTGAATCAGTTGTAAATCTTGGTGGGTTTCAAATTTGGGTTCTTCTGTGGAAACGTATGGTAGTATCCTTTTTGTTTAACATGTTAAGAATGTTTTCTGCTATGAGGGTTCGAATAATTAGCTGTATAAAAATGTTTTGAGGGAATTTGTACTGGTATTTGTGCTAAGAAATTGTATGGATTTTCCTTCTCCTCTTTACCTACTGAGTTGTTTGGTGAAACATTTTGATGGGTATTCTTTTCTTGTTATTGATTTGACTTGCCTCTTTATTCAAATAAATCGAATGATTCTTTGTTTCTTTTGTTGGTTTTTTGGTCAAATCGCATGGCAGTAGAGTTATAAAAAAATTTTGGGTTATCAAATGGGTATTTTTCTATAAAATCTATGGCTACTGTGGGTTATGAAAAATTCTCTATGGAAATTTTCTGGGTATTCTAGATCTGAACTTGTTTAATGAAATGATATGATTGTTTCCTTTCCTACGTGTATGAACTGTAGATAATGAATAATCTTAAAGAATGACCTATCCTTAAATTGGGTTTGATTAGAAAGTTGAATAAATTTATTGGAGGATTTTCGAACATGCTTGTCTTTCAACGAAAATGTATGGTTGTGGCGTTTATAGAAAGTAGTCGAGAAAATTGTGATTATCCAACTTAGAGCTTCTGTGATGAAATCTTACTATTGTTTTCTTATTTGTAAACTTTGAAAAATGTCTTGCTGAATGTAGAGTTGTGTAAAATAATTTAAGGGGATTTGTTTGAAGCTGGGTAAAGAACATGGATTATAATATTTTAGAATCAGTGTAAGTAGTTGATGTTGTTTTATTGTTATAGCTATTAATAAGTTTGTTGGCACATTTTACTTAGAAAGAAAATTGGATGAAATTGTTTCACCAGATTCTTGATAAATTAATGAAATAGATAGAGGGTGATAGGCCAAGGAGGAATACCTATTTGTGATGTTAGTTGAAGGTTGTGCGCGCATTCTGATTTCCTCATCCAATGCTGATTGTGAATACTCCCTTTTGGCTAGGAGGAACTACCTATAAAATGAAAAGCAATACCACCAGATAGAGTTAAATAAAACAACAAGTGGACTACCTAGTAGAAGCTAGATCCAGGAAGTGTGATGCTTCCCTAAACAGGTTGTCAATCCAATTTATAAATAATAGTATTAATGTTATCCAAAGTAAACATGAAATAACAATCTTATTGGAATTGAGTGATTTAGGTATCTCAATAAAAAAATAAGAAAGGTCAGATAAAAGGTGATTGTGGTAAAAATGGGTCAGGTGATGGACTGATATTGGGTTATAGGTCTAGTACAGGCTTTGGGTAAGGTCTGGAAAAGATTAGGAATGATTCTGGGTTGTTAGGGAATGGGTATGAGCTCGCTGGTCTGAGGTATGTTGCCAGACATAGTAACTGACGTTGGGTGTGTGACCGATGCCAGTTTTACAGGATGACTGATGTTAGTTGGCTAATCAGAGTTGGTAGGGGAAGTTAATAAAAAGCTTCTTAGAGATGGTCTTTAGACACTCTGTGATTTCACAGAGGATGGAAATGGTGGGGGGTGAGGTCATGGAATGGTCTAAAAGGTTCAGATATGATTAGGATAAGGGAAAGACAATTGGAAGGTCTAGGTATGGTAGGGTTATATGTTGGTGGGAGGAAGGGAGGTGTATGGTTGTACAGAAGGATAAATTACTGAGATGAATAATAAATCCTACTGAAAGAAAATAGAGATAAATGATGAGGTATTAGATACTTATTGAAGAGTAGATCCTGAGAGTGTAAGTGATGAGAACAATGATGATAGAGATCCAGAGAGAAGGGACATTTTGTACATGCTGTGGAAGTTTGAGTCTCTATGTGAATCCATGATTGTCAAGAAGGTGATGGATGCCAGTGGTTGTTAGTATTGTTCCCGTGTGTTTTCCTTTTATTGCTTGAGTGCTTCAGAAAATATGAGTGCTCCAAGTCTCTGTTCGTATGAGATCCTGAATTGAATCACCAACCTAGGAAAAGGCTTTTAGAAATCTATTTAATCTAACTGATAACAGTTAGGTGACCGATGTCGGTTGAGGTATAATCGGCGTTGGTTAAGGTGGGAATATCTAGGTTGGCCAAAAAAATCCTGATTGTTGCTATTTTTGGCGTGGTCTTCAATATTTGTTAGAGTCTTGAGTGATAGGCCATGGGAGAATGAGTAAGATTCCTCTTAGTTTTTTTAATAGGAGTTAAGTCTAGGTTTAGACTAAGTCCTAGTTGGTTATGATGGGCTTAGACTTGGTCTTCGGCCATTAATGGGGTTTGAGTGGGTCATGGGGTGAGGTGGCTTGGTGAGTTGGCTGTGTGAGGTGTTCAAGTGAGGATGTTAATTAAAGTAATTAATTCAATTAATCATGTGCACTATAGGATATGAATATGTAAGGTATGGTTGATTTAATTAATGATGTTATAAGGGTGGTATGACCTAATTTTGGTGTCTACATTTTGCCCCTTTTTTTCATGTAGCTTGTATTTGTAAGTGATGCTGACAAAAATAGGAAGTGATTTCCCCATGTGTGGGTGAGACCGGGGTTGCCCCAAGTGTGGGTGAAGGTGATCCCCCTCAAACCATGAACCGATGAGGTGTTATACGGAGTCAGTGAATGGTTTGATAAATGTGTAGTTGGTGTAAGTTAAGGTAGGTGGGGAAGAGTATGGGTACTTTGGGAAAGGGTAATGGTCAACTCGGGTAATAAGTAATAGGTCAGCGTCAAATTGAGTAATGGGTAATGGTCAAATCAGGTAATAGGTAATGGGCCAGGGTCAAATTGGGTAATGGGTAATGGCAATCAAATGCGCACACACGTATAGACTGCAACATTGTATGAGGTTGAAGAGCTTGCAAACTCTACATCATCCAAAGTTGATAGGTTTATTCAAACAAGTTTGAAGTGATCCAGGTATCCACGGTATAGGATATGGTTTGGAAACACAACGTAGGTTAGGTGCAGGAACATTTAGGTATGATCCAGTACACCATGGGTTTGGTTGAGATAAATGACATGAAAATAAGCAAGGTATGGTTATTAGGCTAAAACAACATAGGTAACGAAATCACATGGCATAGTGAGTACACAAGTTCAATGGTCACAAAAGGTAGGGTAGGTCTAGGTAAATCGGTCGTGGCATGGGTAAGGCCAAGGTATAGGTAAAATATCAAATCCTTAAACACAATTAAGGAATTGTAGGGGTAGTTTAGGCTTGTGGGTAGGGTACAATGGGTGTTGGTACTAGCAAAAAATGTATGTGGCAGTAATGAGGTTAGCTCAAAATAGGCAAAATGTGGAGGAAATGGTATTGGAAAATGACTGATGTCGGTTTTGTATGATTGACGTTGGTCATGGTGGGTTAGGGTTATAAAGTTAAAATTCCCTATTTTATAGAATCATTGTTGCTGTTGACTTTGAGAAAATGGAAGAGCTGAGTGATTTGTTCATTTTTCAGGGGAAAAAATACAAGTTGTTGTACCAAGCTGAGGTGGAGGTGACAAAGTGTTGAGAGGAGCTAGGTAGATGGGTCCATGCTAGTGTAGTTAGATATGTTTGAATGGTGGAGAGGTGCAAGGTAGATTTTGGTATGGTAGAGGTGAGAGAGGGGTCAGGTGGACCACTAGCGCAGTGGCCATACATGCCATTGAGGAGATGACAAAGAGATGAGGGGCATTTGACTTACTTGTCATTTGATCCAATTATGTTATAAAATGAAGAAATTTATGTAGGGGTTTTCAGTTTTGAAATATGGTTGAAAGGTGGATAAAATCAATGTGGGGAAGGGAAATGTAGGATAAATGGGAGAATAAAGGAATATAATGTAAATTGGGGTGTATTGGGGTAGGTGTAAGGGATTAATTAGGATTGTAGGGTGGTTTTTGTCAATTTTTTAGAAATAGAAGAGAGGGTTTCGGTTTTGGGGGTTGCAACAGAGATCAATGTCAGTAAAGTTTTGGCCGACGTCAGTTGCATAAAGCCAACATCGGTCAAGACTAGGTTGACTGACACTGGTTAATTAGAACCGATGTCAATCAAGGAGAACTGGTGACGGTCTAGGAGACCGACACCGGTTAGGGTGAAAGAGGGATTGGGATAAGAAGGGTTATGTTGCAAAAGGAAAACAAAGGTGAAAAAGGGGAAAGTAATATTGGTTGTAGAGGGGTAAGGGTAACATGTGGTCATTGGATAGATGGGTTAGGTGAAATAATGTTAAGGTAATGAGTCATGAGTTTAAAAGGGTAGGAGGTCAGTATGTGAATTAGGTAAATGGGGTTAAGATGTAATTGGAGGGAGTGAGGTCTTAACAATACTATTTTTGGTTGGATGCAGGATAGGGAAAAACTACGTATGCGAGATAGTGTATCACCGTTATTGGTAGATATGCATATGAGTGTGATGGCAGAGGAGTGGGAGCACATGACAGAAGTTGGATTGATTGGGATCTGACACTATAGGTGTGTAGCGCGAGATCCTAGTTTGATTGTTGCACTCATCGATAGATGGAATTTAACGACCAACACTTTTCATTTACCAACGGGTAAGATTATTGTCACTGGAGGATGTATACAGGATCCTACGGCTACTAATTTTGGGAAAGTGAGTGTATTCTATTTATTCAGAGGCCTCTATGGAGCCTATAATGGCTTTGTTTGGGGAGACGATGGGTGAGTTGAGGTACCATAGTGCGAGCCTTCACTATGGAGAGACGTATCCAACCCATCCTCAGGAGACAAGGTTAGTTGTTTTGATGATGGAGGTGGTATGTTATTTCACCCTACCAGATGTCGAGGGTGGTAGATTCCCATGGGCATTGATAGGAGTACTCCAAGACATGGTGGAGGAGTGGATTTGTTTTACATGGGCACCAACATTCATGGTGTAATTGTATAGGGAGTTATGGGCCTATGGGAGGTTGCGGAGGTTTGGTTTGTGTTGCACTTTTCTTTTGCATTGCTGGGAATATGAGCACATCATATGTGTGAGTCCAATTGGTTTTCCCCGAATTGATTGGTTTGGGGGTGGCTTGGTCAGAGTCAGCTATAGACGGTGGGTACCAGTTGGTGGGGAGCACAAGGTGGCTAGGGCCACGCATGATGTTTCCTATTATAGGCAGGTGCTGGAGGGATTTTCAGGTGTGGATATTATTTAGAGGCCCTGTGTTGGCTATCCCTCATACCAAGACATGGTGGAGGAGTTAGAGGGGTTACAATTTCTCAGGTGGATACAGGGGCACCATGTCGGTGAGCATGAGATGATACCCGTAGATAGGGTCAGATGGCAGTTCAGGTTACCACAGGACGTTGCCACAACCCTTCCCTCAGTATAGGAGAGATGATGTGGAGAGACCTATGTCTCTACCACCGAGTGTGCCGATAGGATAGGAGGAGTAGGTGGTAGATAGGCGTATTGATGATGTTGGGGTCACTAATAGATATAAGCAGTGGTGGGAAACCCATCTACAAGTGGCACCCCTGAGGCCAGGGTAACTAGACTTAGTCACCATCATAGTGTAAAGGGATACCTAGCAGAGTTAGATGGTAGCCTTATAGACATAGATTAAATTTTTATAGGGGCAGCTCATAGGGTTAGAGGCATAGGTTGCCATTTTACAGGCTTAAGTGTTAGCCACTATAGGCCTAGGTTACACAGGGACAAGCACCCGCATAGGGTGGAGATGGAGATGGGGGATAGGTTTCTACCTTACAGGTGCATATAGTAGGTTTCTAGGGCTAGTTGGCCACTACACAGGCTTAGGTTGTGGCCCTATAGGCCTAAGTTATAGTGCAAGCACCACCACAAGCTCTCAAGTATAGGGTCCCACACCACAAGCAGTGATGATAGGATAGGGTTCCTAGGTTCAGGGAGGAGGAAAAGAAACACATGTATAAGGTATGAGGCTATCCCCAACATGACAGAGCTCATAGTTTGCTATGAGACCCATGGCACCACCTCAGATGATGTCAACGGTGAGGTTCAGGGATGCCCTGAACGAGGCACAATATTACCAGGGCCATCTGACAACCGCAGGGATAAATGTCCCCTCCTATACTGAGTACATGGAATACAGACAGTGAGTGAGAGGACTAGATCCCGTACTCATAGCTCAGAGAGCACATGGGGTCGGCGAGCCCAGAGACAGGGTCAGGGTGAGGTGATGAGTTCATGGAGACTAGACCCAGCTACAGGCTAAGCACAGATGAGACCGGGACCCATGCTAGGTGGAGAGATGCTGGCAGGTTGTCGGGATGGAGGTGAGGAGGAGGAGACAAATGAGACATGCATGGATATCAGATGGAGTGGTGACTAGCCACCAGATATGATTTGTTAGTCATCTTGTTTTGATATATACCGACCTGTATGCCGATGATAGTAAGGATGTACATGAGAGTTTTGAGATTTTGATCTTATACTGGCCTACGTGCCGAAGATGGTGAAGATGTATCTAAGAGTTTTGAGATTTCGATCCTATACTGGCCTGCACGCCAAAGATGGTGAGGATGTATCTGAGCGTTTAGAGATACTTGTATGTATTTGTATCAGTGTATATTTGTATTGATATACAAAATTTTGTTGTTATAGATGATGAGATTTATGGTATGGATGATGTACTTGTGTTTTAATTTCCATTATTATTTGTGTATGGATGGAAACTAGGTGAATTAGGCATGGTGGAGTCAAGGTCATGTAGGAATGATGGATTTTAGGTCAATTAGGCATGGTGGAGTCTTGGTCAATTAGGCATGGAGGAGTCTAGGTCATGTAGGCATGGTGGAGTCTAGGTCATGTAGGCAAGGTTGATTTTAGGTCAGTTAGGCATGGTTGAGTTAAGGTTTGTTGGCTTTGATTTAATTTCCAAGTTATATTTGGTTATAACCTGAGAAACCATCCATGACTGATAACATCTCATGACCAGTGGTAAGATCAACTAATTGGTCAATACTAGGTAGAGGAAAGTTGTCTTTGGGGCAAGCTAAGTTTAGGTTGTGAAAATACGTGCAAATACAAAGTCCCCCTATTAATTTTGTAATAGGAATGATGTTAGAGATCCATTGGGGATAATCAATGGGTAAGATGAAGGAAACTGAGAGAAGGAGCTGAATTTCTTCTTTGACAAGAAGGGCAATGCGAGGATGCATTTTTCACAACTTCTGTTTTATGGGTTTGGCTTGAGGAATAGTTACGATATTATGGACCATAATGTTTGGGTCAATACCAGACATATCAGCATAGGAACAAGTAAATGTGTTTCTATAATCTCGGAGGAAAGAAGTGAAAGCTTCCTGTTTAGAAGCATCTAAAGATTTTCCAATCTTTAGAATGAGTGGGTCATCCTAAGTGTTAATATTGATTTCAATGGTCAACTCATTTAACATGGTTTGTGTCTCAAAAGGTAAAAAATGATGAATATAAGAATCTTCCACACTAAAGTAGGTAAGAGTAGACTCATCATCCTGACAATAAATGACATTAATGGATGGTGTATCATCATCAATCATGTCCGGATACATGAAGGGAAGAGAAAAGGGAGCCTCAGTCATCGCATTGATAAGTCAAAGGTCCTCAAGGAACTGGTGTTCACGAAAAAAAAAGTTATGAGGAATAGATGTGGGATCTATAGACTTAGCAGGATGAAGGTGGTGAAATTGGTGAATGGGGTGGAGAAAGCTTGTCATCCTTGATGAGGTCGATCTGGGCCTTCTTGCGAAGATGGCGTGGTAATGCTAAATAACAATGTACGGTCTTTGTGTTTACGTGTTATACACGGGATGATAGTATGATGGCCCTATTCATAGAATCCAAAGACAAAGTGTTTCCATACACGATTGTTGAAGGAAAGTGTGTACAAAGTGGCGGTTGGTGAGAGATTGGAGGTTAGATGAAAATGGTTTTGTTTGGAAAGGTGGCTTAGGTGAATAGATTGAAGAGTTAAGTCCCCCATATGATTATGTTGGTGCAAAGGTGGGGAGGACCGTAAGGGAAAACCTCACCTATGCCATGGTCATAATGAGGATGTTGACGTAGGTTACCATACTCTTGTGGAGTAAGGAATGTGTTTATGCTGTACAAGTAATATTTCCTTCAGAGTAAAGTGCATTGAAAAAACACCTTATAAGGGACCATTAGTGGATATGTGTCTAGCCAGAATAGATGAATTAATAGGTGATTGGGAAGAAGAAGGATTAGTTTGTTGGGAACTATAGTGGGTTAACAGAAGGGTCTGTTGCAGAGGCTAGCGACAGCAGTGGGAATATAAGGAGGTAAGCATGGGTGAGGTAACAACAATATATGTGGAAAAGGCTACAGGTGAAGGAAAAGTGGTGGAAATTTTAAATTCCTTAACTAGTATAAGAACATCATTAGGTCGGTACAACATGTTAGCAGGTTTTGAACGGTGAAGGGTCAGCTGGCAATGGTGTAGTTATGTCCTTCATGTTCAAATTTTACACAATGATGTAAATTTTAATGAACACAACCCTTGACATGGATCAAAGGTTGGCTAAGCAAAATGTTTATGTTGGATTTTCCCTTCTAGAACATAGAATAACTCTGGCATAGTACGGGGGCCCACACGAACGTGAAGAATAATGGTGCCAAGGGTAGAAGTGATGGTGTCATTGAAAGAGCACAACATAACTGGGTTATAATGCATGCAATTGAAAGGGATACATATTTGGTATGTATGCGAATGGGAAGAGATGATGTTGATGCTAGCACCGCCATCGATCATAATGCATCGAACATGAATATTATTTGATATAGATGGAGATGAAAAGAGCGGGACCAACGTCATCTAATTAGAGAGGTACAATCTCCTCATCTAGAAAATATGAGTGTGACCACTTGATGATTGGGAGTGGGGGTAGAAGAAGGATGATGATTTGGTAAGAAAGGCCACAGTGATAAGGGGTGATAATGGAGGCTATTGGTGTGGGGCTAGTTAGGTAAAACCTCGACAGATTGCAAAACTTCCACAGGAGGAGTTTATCGATGACATTTAGAGGTTTGCACGAGATCATACAAATGACATTATTAGAGGGTATTGATGTAATTTTTTTATCATTTTAAGATGGGTTTCCACATCAAAAATAGGGTATGTGGGTCCTTGAATGGTAATTTTTGATGCAGATGCAGAGGGTATGTTAGGCACATGATTAGCAAATGGACTGGTTTCTTTTGCTTATACTTTTTATTTTTGGGCATGCAAGTGGCAACTTGGATCATGTTAATATGATGGAAATAGGTGGATGGAGAAGGTATGTCATGAGTATTATAATGACCTATGATGGACAAAATCCTAATGTGGGGTAATAACCTTGTGAAATAAGTAGGGCACACTGGCATTTAGACGGTGGTTTAGCCAAATCTCGAATACAGACCATGTTGATATCGAATGTATGTAGGTGCATAAAAAGGTTGTGGAGGTGGAGATGCGAGGTGATTGAAAATAGGTAGTGGACAAAGACGTGTGGTGATTGGTGAAGGTGGAATAGAGACCTCATTTAGAATATTATCGTCTTCAAAATTTTCTTCAGTGGGGCATAATTGGAGGAGAGCATTTTTCAGAGCCTTACAACCTCTCTACATCATGTCTTGAGCACACGATGGTAGGCACAATTTTTTTAGTTTCATCAAAACCTTTTTGTTTGGGTTTGAGGGGGTCGTAAGGTCTCATGTGGTGGTAATGTGATGACTGAGGTCTTTAAGAGCTTGGCTGAAATGTTGGTGTAGGAATCTTATCAATGGATCACAATGGCAACTGATTGTGGGTTTGGGTAAAGGTGTGGATGATTTTGGTGCAAGAAGTGCTTATAGGAGGTGGAATAGGTTTGACCACCGGTTTAGTATGTGGTATTGTCTTAGGTTTTGATGGTACCTGCTAGGGTAAAGGTGTGGTAGATGAACTAGTAATGGAAATTGTTGTTGGTTTAACTACACTTATTGGAGGGTAGTGGGTTCTTGTCTTTGGATTACACCTTCTTGGGTAAAGGTGAGGTGTGAGAATGTGATGCAGGAGGGAAAGCGGATGGTGGTAGAGGACGGGTTATCCATGGTGATAACAAAGACGTGGTAAAGGTTTCCGGTAGAGGCTGGGTGGAAGGTATGAGTTGAGGAGAAGAAATTTGCATATGTAGTGATGTGGTTATGGTAGCTGGTGGGGGTATAGGTGGTAAGGAAGCTGCAAGTGATGGCGAAGGTTGTGCAGGTAGATTGGATGTAATAAAGGATCGTGATGAGGAGGTAGACTTCTGCACTTTTTTTTTGCTTTGGGATGGAGGTTTCTTGACCAGGGTAGATGGATGAGGTCTGAGGATAGAAAAAAGGAATGAAGGTGATAGAGGCATGGTGGGTTAAATTGGTGTATGCATCCTAGAAGGTTGGGTCTTTCTTTTAGGTGGAGGAATGGTTTTTGTGCATGCTTGGGAAGATGTGCATAAGTTCAATTTGATGGGTGGATGGACAAGGCTTGATGCTGGCATGAACCCTAGGGTAGTGATAGGTCTAGATGTGGGAGGAGATGTAGGTGCAGGTAAGTTCTTAGGCAGAGGAATGGATTTGCTTATGGGAAAAGGTTTGGATGTAGGTAAAGGTGATGAAGAAGAGTCCATTTCAACAGGCATGGTCAGGGTTGATTTGGTTGTTGGAAATACCTTTGGATAGATTGTGGAGGTATTTGTAGGAGACATTTACATTTGCGTCGAAAAGGGGAGTTGAAGACGTCCCTAAATCATGAAATTATCAACTTAATCCAAACGATCACCAGTCGTGAAAATGAAACTTCTATAAGAGGAGATGCAGTTGGCTTAGTGACAATCCCTGTAAAATATGTCTGTGAGATAGGGAATTGGTTAGACTCGGATTCTGTGGGTAAAATAGCCAAGAGCATATCAACGGGATCCTAGAATGCTAATGGGTAATTTTACCCTTTAGGAAGTGGCACATCTAAAGGATATCTCATGGGTAGGAGAGATGGTAGGTGGAGCAAGGTTCCTGTTTCAGTGAAGAAGAAAACAATGATTATTCTCCTGTGGGTAGGAGAGTTAATACCATTGATTATTCAGTAGGTTATGAGGTAGATGGTGAAACGAAATTAGTAGAAAGTGTGGAATCCTTCATAGGTGAAGGGGGAGATGAAGGGGATTCCTTTATGGGTGAAGGAGTAGATGAGGTATGCTCCTTTGTGGGTAGAGGAGCTCTTGCTAGAATTTCCTCAATAGACGAAATAGGTGGAAATTGAGGAATGATTGGTATGATATCAAAGACAACATTGAATTCATGGACATTGTTGTTGTTGGTTAAAGTTTCAACATGCTAATTAGATGGTGCATGATTAGGAAACTAATTATTAAAGATATTCAAGTTTTGATTTTCCGGTGTGTTTGGGTTGTCCAGGACGAGATCTCCATTATCTAACATTTCCTGGAAAATGTTATTAAAAGTTATGCAATCACCATCGCTATGGCCTTTGACGTGATGATAATTACAATAGTCATATTCCTTATACCATGTAGGCATAAGATGAGTGGGATCGAAACCAATATGAGGTTTTATGGGGGAAGTGCAATGGCTCCGACCTTAAAAAGATTTTTCAAGATTTAAGAATAGGGTTCTCCAATTTGAGTGTACTTTCATTTTTCCCGTCAGAACTGAAAAGTTTGAATGAGAGAAAGATTGGAGGAAGGTTTGGCTTGATTAGATGGATGGGATGGACTGGCTTTGAGAACTACCGCGTTGGAAGATCTTTTGGCTTTTGAATAATTGTTTTGGGGCTTTAAAGACAAAGAAGCATAATTTGATTTGAATGTTGTGTTTTTGTTTCACAATTGGATTTTCTTTTCTTCAATGGCACAAATTTCCAATTTTCGTGCCATGGTAAATGATTCATCAAATTCACAGAAGGTTTGTACCTGCATAGTTTGTGAGAAGTTCCTGACACAAGCTCTAGTAAACAACTCTATAAGCTCATCTTGAGTTAACTGGAATGTTAAATGGTTGATAAGGCTTCGCTAGTGAGAAACAAAATCTGCAATAAATTCATCATCATACTGTCATGTTGAGTATAGGTCAGTGATGGTGACTTTTCTGATGACATTGATTAATAAATGGTCCAAGAATGCTTGAGCCACTTGGTTAAAGGAGTAAATGGACATGTGGAATGTTCATAGGAGTAAAGCATCATCATGGGGAATTAGATATCACCCATGTTTGAATGACCGCAAGTGTTGTTGTGGGTCTTATTTACTATTGAAACAATTGAACTTGGGCATTTCCTAATGTATAGGGTATGGGTGAATGGGGATAGATGGATGAATAAGGTCATTACAAATTTCATCATAAGTTAAGGAGTTGCAAGAGCTGGAAACTGATGCTTCTAATGTTTGCATCTTTCCATCATCATCCTAATGAGGTCATTGGTGGGTTGTGAGGAATGGTGGCATGTTGCAGTAAAGGGAGGTTGATGATGGATGTATGATGTGGATGAAATCCCAATATGTGGGGGTGTCGAGTATGAGAACTGTGAAGGGTGAATAGATGCGAGTGGAAGATATCCCAAATAAGCAATATATGAGATTGGGGGTTGTTGGTGATGCATGTAAATAGGTGGGGTAGTCATAATGACTCTCGTGGTAATTGGCGGTAGAGACTATGGGATGGAAAGGATGAGATTTTGGAATTGGGTGTGGGTTGCCGACACCATGGGTGGTTGTGATGCAACATGGTACATATGAGGTAAATGGTGCAAATGGGGCCATGATTAAAGTGGTTAGGGAAGGAATAGTTGACACCACAGGTGTGATAGATGTCGTTGGTGTAATAGTTATGGAGGACGTGGGATCTAGTTGAGGCACCACAGGTGGTAAGGTGGATGAAGGAAATGTTGAGCTAGTGGTAGCTAACATGGAAGTGGGGGTGAGGGCAAGAGGGATAGACATGGGCATGCCATATACCAACTATCCCAAGAAGTCTCAGTTAGATGAGTGGGTGAGATAATATTGTAGGGTAGTGAGATTTTGGTCAAAGAGTCTTGTGAACTCTTCGTTGCTGGTATTAATGGTGATGGGTTGAGTTGGATCCATAAGCAACAAGATAGAATGCAGTGATGGGCTAGGTGGAAGTGATTGAAGGCTAGTGTGAAATACAAGGGTGTCGGTTTGACTGTGATTCAGAGCCATGTGAATTAGTGTAGACCTGGTAAAATATACTCTATAAATGACACATAAAACAATAGAAATGGAGAAGGATAGATTCTGAGAGGTGAAACTGGTCAGTGTTCTAATTAAAAATTATAACAGAGGAACTGACGATGGTTTAACTAACTGATTACAGTTAAAGGGTGACCAATGAAGACTACGGTAACCGATACCAGTTACTGTGGGAAATCAACAATATTAACAAATGAGGTAAAAACTAATGAAAATGGAATAAGGAAATTGTATGTGACAGTGATTTTAAAATTCTAGGAGTATGATGTTGTCGTGAAAATTTCAAAAAGAATAGAAAACGCGATGAATGATTTTTTTGGGTGAAATGAACAAAAGAGATGGAAATTGACACTGGTTAGGTAGACCGATGAAATTCAGATGGGAACCAGTGACAGTCGCTAGAACGATGCCGGTGACTGTGAAATTTGGAGAAGTGAAGAATTTTTTTTGTGAATTAAGTCAGATGAAATATCAATCCATAAAACTGAATATGATACTAATGGATCCTAACACACTCATAAATAGTCAGAATACACCAACTATGATGGAAAAGTGTGAAAGGAAGAAGAAAATGAAGAACGTAACCTCACAACTCAAAACACAACTCAAGAAAAAGCTAAGAAAAACATGCAATCCTATAAGTGAATTTTTATGTTTTAGCTTATTTTATTTGAGATTGACTTTGTGAATCAGAACAAAGTTTTTGGTTGGGAGGGTGTCCTATGAAGAGGAAAATTCTAAAGGTAGTTTCAGGTTATGTTTTGGCGGGGGCAGTCCTTTCTCTGATAATGACTAGACAGAGAAACCAGATAGGAGCCCACTGTTAATCCTCTAATCGTGTGATCGTTGACATTAATTCTTCAAGGTATGGTGTTGTTTAAGAAGATGTGTGAATTTTTATTTGTGTAGTTTGGCCAAGAGAGAGAGAAGAGAAAGTGCTTTCTACGATTCAATCATGTCAACCATCAGCTGGGCATGACTTCCAGTGTATAGGTTTCCCTTAGTTCTAATGTGAACTAAAAATGCAAGCATAGAAGTATGAAATGCAAGTTTTTTTAGAACCCAAATTGAAATGTAATATTCTCTATAAATAAGAGAGTGGATAGGAGATAAGAATGCATTTCACTAATTTAAACAAGAAGAAAAATAATGATTCTTTTTAGTTCCAAAATATGAATGTCATTGAGACAAATAAAAGAAAGAGAATATTCCCAAGGAGAATATTTAATGTTGAATTATTTTTGAAAAGAAACAAACATACAAAATATTTCCCTAAGAATGAATGAATGCAAGAAACCCCAGATGAGTCCCACCGGGCGTGCCAAAATGTTTCACGAGATTCTTGATAAATTAATGAAACAGATAGAGGGTGATAGGATAAGGAGGAATACCATTTTTTGATGTCGGTTGAATTTTGTGTGTGCGTTCTGATTTCCTGATCCAATGCTGATTGTGAATACTCCTTTTTGGCTAGGAGGAACTACCTATAAAATGCTAAACAATACCACCAGATAGATTTAAATAAATCAACAAGTGGACTACCTTGTAGAATCTAGATCTGGATAAGTGTGATGCTTCCTGAATAAGCTATCAACCCACTTTCTAAATAACTGTATCAATGTTATCCAAAGTAAACATGAAATAAAAATCTTAATGGAATTGAATGATTTAGGTATCTCAATAAAAAAAGATAAGAAAGGTCGGATAAAAGGTGATTGAGGGAAAAATAGGTTAGGTGATGGGATCATATTGGGTTGTAGGTTTGGTACAGGATTTGGGTAAGGTTTAGTAAAGATTAGGAATGATTTTGGGTTATTAGGGAATGGGTATGAGCTCGCTGGTTTGAGGTATGTTGCTAGAAATAGTAACTGACATGGGTAGGTGTGTGACCAGATGTGAATTTTACAGGATGACTAATGTTGGTTGGATAGTTGGTAGTCGGTAGGGGAAGTTAATAAAAATCTTCTTAGGAAATGGTCTTCAGACTCTCTTTGATTGCACAGATGCTAGAAATGATAGGGGGTGAGTTTTTGGAATGTTCTAAGAGGTTCAGAGATGATTAGGATAAGGGTAAGATAGGTGAAGGTCCAGGTATCATAGGGTGATATTTTGGCGAGAGGAAGGGAGTTATACGTGTGTACAGAAGGATAAATTACTGAGATGAATAATAAATCTTACTAAAAGAAAACAAATGATAAATGACGAGGTATTAGATATTTACTGAAGATTAGATCTTGAGAGTGTAAGTGATGAGAACAATTATGGTAGAGATTTAGAGAGATAATACATGATGTTTACATACCATTGGTAGTATGAGTCTCTGTGTGAATCCTTGATTGTGAAGAAGGTGATAGATGCCAGTGGTTGTGGGTAGTGTTCCCATTTGTTTTCCTTTGCCTAAGTGCTTTAGAAAATCTGAGTGCTCCAAGTCTCTATTTTTATGAGATCTTGAATCAAATCACTAACCTAGGAAAAGGATTTTGGAAATTGATTTAACCTAGCTGACGACAGTTAGGTGACCGACATTGGCTGAGTTATAATTGAGATCGGTGAAGGCGAGAATATCTAGGTTGGCTAAAAATAGCCTAGATTGTTGTTATTTTTGGCATGGTCTTCAATCTTCGTCCAAGTCTCAAGTGATAGACCACAGGAGAATGAGTAATATTTCTCTTAGGTTTGTTAATAGGAGTTAAGTCTAGGTTTAGACTAAGTCCTAGTTGATTAGGATAGGCGTAGACTTGGTCTTAGGCCATTAATGAGGTTTGAGTGGGTAATGGGGTGAGGTGGTTAGGTGAGTTGGCTGGGTGAGGTGTCAAGTGAGGATGTTAATTAAATTAATTAATTCAATTAATCATGTGCACTATGGGATATGAATATGTAAGGTATGGTTGATTTAATTAACGGGGTTATAAGGGTGGTACAACCTAATTTTAGTGTCTATAGAAATGCTTGTCTTCATGTTGCGATATGAAATGAAATCTGAACTAACTTGTGGCATGAAAGGGAAGAATTTGAATATATAGTCCTTGTTTAGTTATAGATGCATGAAACCCTCTTCAAGGGAATTTGTAAATGTTAATAAATAAAGGTAAAAGAATGCTGATGGTTCAGATGGGTAAGGTTATTTCTTGTCAATATTTTTATTTATCTCGAGATCTTTGTGACTTAGAGGGTTGGATCATTTGATCCATACATTTTCTTCTATTGCATTCATTTAATTAGTTAAGATCAAATTTCTGGAAAAATTTAAAAGTGGAAAATACAAGGGGAAACTTAGGAATTTTTTTTCCAAGATTATATACTTAGTCATTTTTAATGGATTAAAATATATGGATGACTTTTATGGCTTGAGAAGTAATCTGCAATAATGTTGGATGCAAAACAAATTTAATTTCCTTGAATGTTAGATAGCTTAAATTTGTTGATTAGTTCAATTCTTGCGTGTATGTTGATAGTGGATCCAACATAGATCGGGATCCCGAATCCTCCATTAATCGCATGGTTTGCGATTGAAGAAGCAAGAGGATTGTATATGAAGTGTTACTTCTGTAATGATTCACATATATTCCCCACACTTATTCCATCTCCAGCTATGGGATTGCTGGAATATTCTAGCTCCCTATCTGTTGTGGAAGCATTACTAGTGCAGTGTTAGATTAGCTAAAGTTATGGTGACTAATCTACTTTATTTTTCAAAAAAATAGTTAAGTAAGTAGATTAACTTCTTGCTAGTTCTTGGAATTGACTCCCCCAAACAAAATAATGTCACAGATTATGTGATGATGCATGCATATCTTATCATCGGATTATGAAGAGCGACGCTAGACTTGATGATTTATATTACAGATCTTTGATCTGATTGTACTTGTAATTATGGTTAGATAGACTCATCTGGGACAAGATGTACTTTTTACTGGTCCCTTTATGGGAAAGATTCATAATATATAATTATATTAGTTGCTTTCTATTTGTCTAAATATAATGTCGTATTATGGGTTTGAGGATCTAAGCGGTATATTTTATAAAGTTAAGGTACCATGCATTTAAATATCTTATCTGTAATAATGGAATGATGCATGTTAATAGAGGTATACCTCATATCTAGTTGGATTTCCCTTGTTCTAAATAATTTATTAAGGTTAAAGGAAAATAATATAAATAGAGTTATTAATTTGTATTTTGAAGGGGAAAATAAATAAAGATATTCTTAACTTGTAAAAAGATTAAAATTTGATTTGCGTTATATGATGGTTCATTCTATAGTGTTGATCATTAAGAAAATATTGAGAGTAATCTAATCAAGGATTAAAAATACTAGTTTAATGATAGTACTAACTTGGAAAGGATAAAAATCTTCCATAGTAGCACTTTGGATTAAACTAAAGAAGATTATGCAATAATGCAGTGATTGATAATAAGTTGGTCAAAGAAGGATGAGACTAGTAAGTATTAGTTAAGATGGAATCTAAAAGAAGTATAACAACCTTAACATGTAAATATTGGTTTACTACCTTGTAATATTTAAGGTTATATACATGAACACATCATAATCTGAAATGCAAAAGAAGTGTACTTTAAGCTGAGATTATCTCCAACTTAAATCAAGATGTGTGAAATAGTCCTAAACAAGTATAGATATAACTTTTTTTAAGGGATATAGAATCAAGATAAACTATGGTATGAATACTTAAGACTAACAAGACCTATTGAGAATCTTTATTAAGGATTTAACACCATCTTCTACCAAAATGGTGAGAACGAACGGATAGGGAAGTAATGTGATAATCCCTACATGATCTTATCCTCCTATCTAAAGTAACTAAACGTGTAAACTTAAATTCACAAAGTAGTCGAATTAAACCATGAAGGCTATGACCCTTGCAGGAACTGTAAAATCAGTGCACCTCGTAGGCTACCTATGAGTAGCCCATCAGTTGCTTAATAGGGTAACATATTAAGCAACAAATTGTCCTCCCATAGGTAACCAATAATGGGCATTGGGGTTTCTTGTACTTACGTAGTTGAACTCATTAGGAAATAAGTGAGTTTTAATAGGTTCACCTACATAAGTTCAATGAATCTAGATAATTGTGATGAGACGTTTGTGAGGTGATGGGAAGACAAGTTTAGATGCAATGTGCACTCATCTATACTAAGCATACATAATACAACTAAGAAAATTTGACCAAAGTAATGTGCCTGCTAGGTACATTGTCTAATCACCGTGATTCCTCAATCCCGAAGTGTAGGATACAAGATGGATTTTACTAAATGAACTCTAGGTAGACACTAGAGTATCAATCATAAGTTCTCACTACCGTAGTGTGGTAAAACTATGTATGAACATTCAAATGAATGTTAAGGATGATTATGGAGATCTAGTAACTAACCCTTACAACTACACAATGTTTAAAATTATAGGATAGATTAAATTATTAAGACCTGCAAAACTAGATTTAACTAGTTACTTGATTTAAATATGCAGAGGAATGTCTTCTTGCTGGCTACATTGTATGACCACCATGATTCCTCAATAATGAATGTGTAAGGGTACATCGATGGAGATCAGGGACTAACTGAACTCTAAGTACATACTACACAAGGATTTAATCACCTATATTATAGGATGGATTAAATTAGAAAATTTCTCACTACCGCAGTATAGTAAAACCAAAAGATTTAGCTAGTTGTATGATTTACATTCATAGATGAATGTCTTCTTGCTGATCGTGGAGATCATATGACTTGCTGCATAAACTAACCTTTAGCAACTTATCACAAGATTTATCAAATCTGGACTATATTATAGGATGCATTAGGAATTATCTAAGACATGCTGCATTTTAAAAAAAATTTACTACTAATTGTGGGTTGATTTAAATACATTTAGGAATGTTAAAAGATTGCTGATAGAAATACAAGTCATGACTGGCTGCATAAAATTCGCCCGGTTCGGCTGGTTCGTGCCTAGCTATAGCTCCACTTATCTAATTTATATATCCAGAGGAATCTCTAAATGGGCCGGTGTTTTAAAAAAATTCCTACTAATTTGGGTGTCAAATTTTAGGTTATAATTGCTTGCATGTTATCAAAATTACCTTGGGGGTGAATTTTGGATAACAATAATTTAATATGACTTGCTACATAAACTAGCTATAGCTAGTTAAAAGATCTAAGAAATACAAGTCATGTGGGCCAAAAAAGGTCCACTACAATCAAATCCAGACATCTTAAAGGTTGCTCCAGGCCTGTGTAGGAACATGAGCAAGCCTGGGCATTTTGGAAGAGGAGAATATTTTGTAGTGAGCTAGAACTCATGGATCTTGCCACACTGATCCAAGTTTACGTTTGTTAAAACCAAAGGCTTAGATCAAGCTTGCAATGCCAAACCTAGATCTCTAAACAAACCAACAATGTAATAAACCAAGGCACCACACAAATTTCTCGAAGAAAACCCCTGATGTTTTTTAGAATATTTTGTAAACCCTTGAAATTTACACCAAAACTCACAAGTGCAATGAATCAAAGAGTCAAATCTATTTTCACATTAATTGTTAGTTTCATAGATGAAGTATTAAAAAAATGACAATAACTCAATAATGGCAAATGTTTCACCATAACTGCTCTGATACCATAAAATAGTTTTTGGATTTTTGATAAAAAATGAATGCAAGAACAATTGTAGAAATCAAAATAACTAACAATAAAAATCAATATGATCAAAACTCACAAGGCACGAATGGTTCCAAATCATCTCAATTCTCCATATGATCCATATTCCATAAGATAGACTGATGCAAGTCAAGTACATATAGGTGGTGAATGTGCAACCTCCTCCTAGATTAGTGGGGAATAACTCTCACTAACTGATACTTGAAGTACAATTAACTCCACACAACTAGTGAGCTAACTGAACACAAATGGTAAGCTAACTCAACCTAACTAGTAAGATAACTCAAAACAACTGCTACAACTAAGCAAGAATATCCCATGAGTGTAGGAAATATCCAAGTAAATAAAAATTATAAGGAAAATAAATATCCTACACTAAAAATGCTGAAGTATGAGAAGACATATTGGGAAAGGAGGAGTGTAAGACCAAAAGAGGAAACAGAAAGCAAGAAAAGATGGTTAAAGAAAGTGTTCAATTAGTAATTTTATCGCTTAGGAATCATATGAATAGTGGTATGTGATCAGGATTAGATAGATACCCAAAGTCTGTGATTTAGTGTCTACACTTTCACTTACAGCCAACATAGATTCCTATTGAATCTACATACCTTTTTCACCAGTTGGGATTCAAAGGAAAGGAAACTAGAGACCTCTCCTCAAAATTTTTCATGAAGATATGGACCACTATAGGAGATAGTGGAGAACCCATTTCCACCACATCTATTTGTTCATAAATGACACTCTTAAAACTAAAAGACGTAAATATGAAACAAATATCTACAATAGGATTCGTCTCCATAGTAGTGTGCATCCTAACAATATTAATAACTTTCATGATTGGACCTTTGTGAACATGTAAACAATATAAAATATTACTAGAATTTCATCATTCCCATATAATTCCCTCTTGATAAAGTTTGAAAAATGGGAATACTCATTGACAAATGAATAAATGCACCCGACTAAAGGCTTAATCTTGAGAGTAAGGAAGGATGCTAATTTTTAAGTTGGGAAATTCAAAGTATCAACAATTAGTCTAAGAGGGATCCCCTCTTTATGAATCTTAGGGATACCCATAAATCCTTGGGGTAATCTCTTTGTTTGGGATGAGGAAAATTTTTACAACATAATCTAATAATGATTTCTTAATGGTTATTATTATTTTATTTGTAATAAGAGTAATAAGATTACGATTTAACCTTCTATAAAAACCCTTATCTTTCCCAATGGTATCACATTTTAGCATCATAATATAAATTTTTCAATACCACTGTGGCATTTTCCTTATTGGCTTTAGTGATAATAATGTTCATATTATCATTAAGCCTTTACATTGTTTTCTCTATAAGATCAATTAATCTTGTTTCCTATCATACATTGGTGATACCGAACACTCCATCAGCACTAGGATCAAAGATAAATGTGTGGATATAAAGTGTGAAAGGGTCTTAAAATCTTCTTTAAAAGAACATTTAAAAAAAAATGAAGCATCACATATACCTTGATAAAATGAAGGCTCTAGATTTTGAAGACCATTATCTTAAGAGACATCTAAAATAAGTAGTATAAATTAGTAATCATCCACACAACTTGAACATGGATGATGGTTTAAGGTTAAGCCACTCTTAGAGGCCAATTATGATATTGGTCAAATGATCTAATACATGAGTGTTTTTTCATTTTATGAAATAAATCATAAAATTATTCCACCCCCTAAATCTCTCCTAAAATTAGTAACCAACAAATAATGATTAGCTTCTTTAAATGATGATTAAGCACAATTCATCTCATAGCTAGCTTTTCCAAACTAAAGTTACCCATATATAATATTCTATCAAATTCCTACCAATGAAAAGAATACGATGATCACATGAAACCCATGGTTAACAGTTGGTGAAATTCACGAGAAAATATGTCATGGTTAAACTATCCCCCCGCAAAAAAATCATTGCAAATTCTTCTTATGAGGAACACATGCCATCAATGAGCCATTTTTGAAAGGAATATTTATTGCAATTGATGAGAAACATTATTCTCTACACAGTTTCTAATATTTTTAGTGGCATATACATGCCATTGTCTTCATAGCTACCCTATGGATGCCTCTGCCTTCACAACTTCCATGTGGCTTGTATGTCTTTGTGTTTCCAATTAGGTAATGTTTTCACACTTTTGTTTATTAATTTGATTTGTGGATTATGTTGTTTAAATATCATATTGCACTATTTAAAGGTTTGCATTGATCTCTTTTGATATTCAAGGTCTTCACCACATGAAGCAAAAATACTTAAAACCATCTACAAGAAATCACGAGTGTTTAGTTGTTATCAAAATTATATTAATCTATAATTACACACATTATATATAATATGTTTTTTCAAGAGTGGATTTTATTTTTCTACTTTTATTTAGGGTGAAGTATATTTCATAAAACAAATTCAATTGAGAAATGCGTTGTTCAATTTTTTTGATGTGCATAGAACTCATTTAAACATAATATAAAATAAGGCCCTTTTGTGACATTTCAAAGTGTGTCTTGATACAAAACTAATGCGAAGAGGGGTATGTTATTTTGGAAAGTGTTACACGGGTTTGTACGAAAGTATGTTTAATAATGTATAAAAAAGGAGTATACCTAGAATTTAATTCCAAAAACCATAGGTGTAATTCAAAAGG
>CM034152.1:617013032-617068824 GCA_019776745.2 Taxus chinensis | reverse complement strand
GCACCCACCACAGCCCCCATTTTTATATCCAACATTACCCCACACTAAAATGGATTTCCACCCCAGCATTGGGTAATCACCTTATTCTTTTGCTAGGTCATCAACCTCCTTAGCCAACAGCTAGAGCCCTCTGTGGTGCCATTTCTCCTTTTGATCTTATAAGTGCGAATGAAACCCTAGTTTCCATGCGAATGAAGCCCAAGTCACCCCTCATCATGCACACACACCACCGCTTGAATCCTACTTACGCATGGTGTTAAATTTGAGTAATTTCTATTGAAGTTTTCATTAATTTTGAAATCCTTTTCCCTTTAAGGTCACTTATCAGTTTAATTCTTTTTTGTACTAGACTTACCTTCTTTATCCACCCCACAATAAGGGTATGTGTAGTACTCTGTGCATGAATTTTTTTTAAAGTGCAACCAATTTTTTGTGTGCAAGCGCTCTTATCACATATAACACTGAAAAAAATTGACAAATCATAACGATGATAAAGGAAATACAATAAGGGAAATCTAATATAAATGGTAATATTACCTTATTACCAACACCAAGAAGGTTTATTTATAGTAGGGCTTCAAACTACTCCCATTGAAGTAATTGGGCAACCATTTTCCATCAAGAACCTCTAGCTAGAAAACATCTAAGTCAAGTTTACGAGTGATAACATACGGTCCCAACCAATGCACCTTAAGCTTTCCTAGGTGGTGTAGAAAATTTTAATCATAAAGAAGTACCATATGCCCAACCTTAAGCTTCTTGTACCTGATGTTCCTATTATGGCATGCCTTCTGCGTGGATTTTTATTGCTTCTGACTCCATCATGATATTGAGCACCTCTCACCCAATTGTATAAAATTATTAATTATTTCTTCCAATGATTTCTCATTAGCCAGACCTCCTACATGCACAATACACAAAGAAGGTAACATGAATTCCATGGGAAGAACTGCTTCTACGTCAAACACAAATTGAAAGGGTGTTGCTTTTTTCAACCATTTGTAGGATGTTCTAAATGCCCAAAGAACAAAAAAAACTTTATCATCTTAATATTTCCTTCCAACATCACATTTTTTTGTCAAATTCTAGCTCAATATCTTGTTGAAAGCCTCAACAATCCCATTTTCTTGGGGTGATAGGGTGTTGTCTTGTGGTGTGCAACAATAAATTCATTCAATAATATTGTGATGGTCTCATTAAGAAAATGAGTGCCTCTATAAATTTTCAAATTTAAAGGACATCCATACTTGGTAAGAATATTTTCCCATAAGAACCCTGTTGCTGTAGCCACTGTATAATACGTTGTAGGTATTGCTTCTGCCCACCTTGTAAGATTGTTTGTACAAGTGATGATGTAGCGTGATCCAGTTCTGTGCATGGCTGAGAAAATAGGACCCACAAAGTCAATTGCACACTTCTAAAAAGGTTCTACGCTAGTAATAGGCCTCAAAGGAATTTCATCTCTCTACTAAGGTTTTCCAAGGTGTTGACAGTGATCACATGCCTTATAATATTCTTTCCAATCCTTGTACAAGGTCTCTCACCATAAACCAACTAGTAGAATCTTACGCGTGCTGGTGTCACCTACATAGTGTCCACGTACAATACCACCATGAATTTCCTCCATGAATACCATTTGCTCATACTCTAGTACAAACCGATGCAATTATTCATCTCGAAAAAGTTTGTATAAGTCACCATTGATCAACATGAAAGGTGTGACCCAAATTACAATTTGTTTCTTTTCCAAGACCTTCATTCCTTTGGGCATCATACCTGTGTGTAAAAAAGAAAACAATATCCTCTAATTAAAAGGGCACGTGGTTTAACTGGTATAATTGTGTATCTGACATTGTATCTTTAATACTATGCATGTCTTCTTTTGATTTAATCATTGAAAAATGATTTGGGCCAGAATTGATTTTACCTGGCTTTACCACGACTGTAAAGTCAAAATCTTGGAATAATAGAACCCATCAACATATGCACCCATGTAAGGTGTGATTGTTCCCCAAGTATCTCAATGCTATGTGATCTACATAGAAAAAATGGCGTTTCTAGCAAGTACTTTTAGAACCTATGCATTGCATAGATCATTGACAAAACATCACACTCCATAGTTGTATAATTATGTTATGTAGGAGTCAAATTTTTTCTAGCAAAGAAAATAAGATGATCTACAATATCTTCTCCAAGATGAGCTAGAACTATGCTAATGGCCATGCCACATGCATCCACATGTATGTTAAAAGGTATATTTCCATGAAGGAAAATGTAGAATAGGTGCCAGAGCAAGCCTTTCCTTCAGCATTTAAAATGCGCACTATTGTGGTTCTACCCAATAGAACTTTCCTTTACCCTTCAATAACTCTTCCAAGGGAATGAAAATCTTAGCATATCTTTTGATAAATTTTCTGTAATATCCAATGTAGCCCAAGAATTCAGGCACCTCACTTTGACTAGTAGGATCGTCTAAGCCTAAGATGAATGTAACCTTAGGTGGATCACTAACAAACCCTCCTTGTTCTATAGTATGCCCTAGCAGAGTTCCAAAAGGTGTCAAAAATACACACTTCTTTATATTTAAAGAAATGTTTCACTATCTATACCTCTCAAACATTAACCTTAAATTATCGCAATGATCCTTGACAAGCCCATACATGGTCCAATCATCCAAGTAAACCTATAAGAATTTGTGAATAAAATCTTGGAATGCTTGAACAAAAATGTGTTGAAATACTGTAAGCTCATTCTTCAATCTAAAGGGAATCACTGTGTATGCAAAAATTCCCCATCAAGTGGTGAAAATTGTCTTCTCTTGATATTCTTTATAAATTATTACTTAATGATACCTAAGAAATCCATATGTAAAAGAGTAAATTTCACACCCTGTAATGCCTTCCAACATTTCTTCAATGAATGGTGTAAAGAAAGGATTAATCACACATGTAGCATTCAGCTCCCAGTAGTCCACACAAATCTCGATTCTTCCATCTTTCTTTATGTTGATTACCATAGGGTTAACCCACTCTGATTCCTCTATGGGCTCAATGATGCCAGATTTCAACATCTTGTCAATTTCTTCTTTAACTTTTACACGTACATTAGGGTTCATCCTATAAGGTCTCTTCTTAACCTGGCATGCACCTTCCTTTAACTTAATTTTCATCTCACCCAAATATTCATCCACTCCTTTCAACTCATGGTAGCCTCTAGGAAAAAGGTCCTAGAAATCATGTAATAACTCAATTATCTTAGCCAGTTCAGATTCAAACTAGTAATCTCCAATTATGGTCTCCTTAAGTTCAACATCCATTCCAATGTTAACTTTCTTCATCTTCATCGGTTCATGGTAGGCACACGCCTTCTCATCCTCACTGTCTAAGACCTTGCATGTACCCTCTGAATGATCTATGTCCAAATTTTCCACTTCTTCATCATCCACCATGTATACCATCTTTCCTTTCTCCTTCTCTAGGAAAGTACGCTCAAGTAGTTTTGTATCTATCTCATCTACTTTTTCAAAAAGCACTTCTAGGTATGATTCACCAAGTAACTCTTGAATGAGTTCTTTATATTTTGTAATATATCCCATAGTCAAGTGCTTCATAACCTATAATGCCTCAATCACCAGAGGTTTAGTAGAGAAGTAGAAAAAATTATGTATCATACATGTAGTCAATTCTTTCCAATTTCCAGTATCTCTATTTAATTATGCATAAACATACCTTGCACATGCGCAAGCTTGCAAGGTGACATAAAGCTTGTGTACCCACAACGAAGGTGGTAAATCTTCCTACACCTCTGTCCAAAGTCTCTCACACTGCTGAACAAGATTATTACCATATTCAAAGATTTGAGTAGGTGCATTACTTCTGAGAAAATTTTCTAATAGAGAAATGATCATCTCTCTCCATTCTATGAGATTATCCCTATGAACCATCTACTAGTGTGCTACTATCCTGCGTAGGGAATAAACTAACATGTTCCTTCTTTCCACCTGATCCTTCACCTATACTTCCATGGGTCGTAGGAATACCTCAGGTTTTCCTTCGCCAGTGTACCGGGGTACAAGGTTGTTTCCTAACTTCTTAACACAACGTGGTCTACTTACACAGGCTGCTATTCTTCTTACCTCATGCTCAACCATCTCATAGGTTCCATGTTCCCAATTGTCATATGAAATACTTGTATGATTGATGGAATGTGCATCATACCATTGGAGAGCTCCTTCCTTAGATGGATTAAGTACTTCCTGGTCTCGCATGGTGTGTAAATAAAATTTTTAATATTTTCTTCACTTAAGGGCTCAACACAAGGTGCACATATCCCATCTGTCAAAGGGATAATAACTCGTTCTTCCTTGTTCTAAAAAATGATATATCCCTTATTGAACCATAGATCAACATTATTTGCATAGCACCAAGGGCACCCAAGTAGAGCTATGAAGCTATCCTCTTCTACAACCACTAAGACCTAAAAGTCCCTAGTGAACTTGGCCCCATGTATACTAATGGATGCATCCTTCAAGACTCCAATTGGCATGGCCTTAGTCTGAATTCCATATACACTACATTAGAAGATGGTTGTAATGGAGGTTTTCCCATCTGAACCCATACATCTAAAGTAAGCACACTCACTTCCGTGCATGTGTCAATCAAAATATTTCTCAAAATCCATCCATCCACAAAAACATTCAGAGTGATCTCCTCATCATAATCCGAGCTATGAGGATGGAGATTAGCATGTAAAATCTGTCATCCATTCTCAGTACTAGCAAGTAGAGTGTTTCCCTTTAAAAAAATCCTTAGTAATGGAATAATTTTTCCTGACATTACATCTTACAGACTTCCTTCAATCATCAACATTTGACTTATAAGTCTTAGCTACCTTCTTTTGTTTCAACTTTCGTGATTTTCCTTTAAACATTGTATTTAACTCTATAGATTTTCTGAGTACCTACATGGTTTCCTGATAAACCTCCTTCTTACATGGAGGGTTTGGATATTTTACATGTAAAACCTCCTCCGTAGTAATGGTAGGCTTCTGTTGCAACGTTTCTCTGGCACACACAACCTCAATGCTTGTAATAATCTTCAAAGGTACCATCTCAAGATTTGGTGCTAACTTTGGCATTTATTGGTTTTCCACGACGCAATGTATTCTAACCATCCCTGTACCCTTATTCTCCTATTTTTATTCTTTCTTAGATGTTCATATAAATTTGGGAACTCTTCATAGTTATTTTTCTTTCCACGGAAATAAAAAGTAATGTTATGAGGACACTCATGCCTGCAATGGTCAGGAGATCCGCACGTATAATATATTCCATAAGGTAACTCACCCCGTCCACCACCGTAGCCTCAGCCTATGAATCTACCATGGTATCCTCAACCTATAACACAACCTCCCTCAAATTGCCCTTCATTATGATCATAGCACCCTTGAGCATGATCATGACCATGTTACTTATTATTTTCCTTAGATTTATTCGCAACTCTAGTCTGTCATACACCAATATCAATGGCATCATGGATATGATAAATCAACCTACAATATTTAGTGTTATGAGTTGTGGACCAGAAAATATTGTAGTAGAAGGACATGTTATTCCTTATTACGTGTTACAACAATGGGTAGCGGCTCACATCATGGTCTAAATGACATATCTCACAATCTAGTAACAATGAGCGCACTGATCTGCAAGGATAAATATCCTTAGTATGTACCTCTACTTCAAAATCTATGCACCTAATTCAAGTGCGTGTCTCATGTGCTGCATTGGCTGATAGTTTCTCTAATTGTTTTGTTATTGTTGTAGTATGAGCTTCTAAGAATGGGATCACACCAATGTTTATGATCATGGCTATCTTAGTGTGAAAATATTCTTCGAGTGCCTCACATGGCTATGTAGAAGTCTAATGTGAGAGTGCATCCTAAAAGACACGATCAGACCTCCAACAAACCACTGTGCATGCTGACTTGCATGGATATCATAAGATAGATTAGACAAGAGTGTTTTGAAACAAGAAACATATTCCCAAATACTCTTGGTAATGCCCTTCTTGATATCCTTGAGTGCGCTTATAATTTTCTGCTTGAACTCAGGGATATAAAATTATTTAATGAAAGCATCTCGTAACTTCGTATAATCCACACAAGTCTGATTAGGGTCAAACTTCCTGTACCAACTATTTGTGTGTCCGTACAACGTAGTTACAAACTATCTGACCTTGCACTATGAAGCTATAATTCCTTTCGCACACCATAATATATCACACATATGGAGATGCTAAACATCTTCTATTCCCATATAATCTAGGAGACAAAGTGACATTTCCATGTAAATATTATGGGGCAAGACCATTCCCACTAGATCTAGAACATCCCGTGTTACCTCTACCTCCAGATCCACCAGATCTGCTAGATCCTAAGCCACATGTTCCTCCTAATCCTCCACCTATGACATGAATTGAACCAGAGGATGCACTACCTTGAGTCCCAACAATGGTGCTAAACTGAACTCCCATAGTCTATGAAGTTGCACTACTCCTAGATGTGAGTCCAAATTTTTACATGCATGTGTTCTATGCCGATGATGTGCCTAAAAGGGTACCTCTAATTGGACCTCTAAATAACAAGAAATATGTCTACCTGGCCATAAAGGTACTCATTATTTGATTTAATCCTAAACTTGTTGATAAGTCAATTTTACCTCTTGCTACTCTACTGCCTAAACTAGCTTGTTGACTACTAGTTGTACTAGAAACTGGAAAACCAAGCATAAGGGATAGGTTTCTAGGTAGATTCAAATGCGTGCCCATAGCCCATGTTGTCTTTGCTAGTGCACTCTCATAAGAGGATGATGATATTTTCCTATCATGCTTTCCCAAATGGAGGAGTTCCAGATGCTCTGGCTTCATGTCCTCTACGTGAGCTCCAAATCCATCATGAGACATCTCTCTCCACAATGCCATCCATTATGTAACCTTGTGATGCTTCTCTAAATCCCTCTTGCACACCTCATTAGAGTTAAGCCTCCATTCTTATCTTTTCCTCTCTTCCGCTAGGTCCACCATCCTTCACCATGCCTACTCCTACCCCCACACATGGTGGGGTTTAGCTAGCCATAGAATTCTCTTCCAAATTCAAGGTTACCATCAAGATCTTGATCGCCAGTAGAATTACCTACAGTTATGATCCTTTAGGATAACGTAAAAATTGAAACTCAATGACCTCCAAACAATAACTTAAGTGGAGATTGAACACTCCAAAATATAGCTATTCAGAACACCATAAAACCAAGTATCCATAACACGCATCTAAATCAGATCAACATCATAGACGGTCTGAAAATATTTTTACATCCAAAAAAGTATAAAAAACCTCCAATTCCTTTTAGATGCATAAGAAACTAGCCACTCGTATAGGTTTATGGGAAAAATATCAAAGAAGCTCCCATATAAACAGTCATATAAATTCTACTCAACCCACGCGCATGTGTCAAACTCATATCCATTGATGATACTTTAAGTGTCTTCTTCTTCCAGATCTACAAGGCACTCCTCAACACTTTCTAAGGTTAACCGGTACATCTTCATCACGTAACATCTTGAAAAATAGCTAAGAAAGAGGTCCCGACAATGGAACTAATGATGAAACCAAGAATTCACTGTAAATGACCTAGGTGTGCTGACACATCACTCAATCTGAGCTGGGTGCTCACCCAAAGTGTGCAAAGGCACCAAGTCCCTCTTTAGAGTTGCTTGTACAAAATGTTAGCATGATAGTGCATATGTATATTCAAATTCATAACCAACAGTAAACAGTCCACAATGCATAAACTATATCTAGATCATAGAATATATAAAAGATGAACTAAACAATGAATATAACAAGATTTACCATACAAGAATCGGATTCAGTCATGTTTAATACCATTATCCATCCAATATGATCCATTGTATTAAATAATGTAAAATACAGAAGCTTCATACATTATAAAGGTATCTTCATGAGTCATGCGTGTGACAAAACCAACAACATAACTCTAGAATAATTGACACACAAATCGTGCAAATAAATACATACATATGCACTTTCTCAAAATAGGCCACATGCTAATAATAGCCACGAGCCTTTACAAAAGGATGCAAAACATGAAAGTGCTCTAACAATAGACTTCATTTAGTTAACTTGGAGTAAAAATCCTATTATTATCCTAAACTATGTATGGCGTTTGGCTGATTTTTGTTCCTAAAATACCCTTGCGTGAACTGCAAGTCTTCATGTATTTCTTAGGTCAGAAAACTAACTCCAAAAATATCCTTAACAATAAAAACAACTAAGTCATGATCCTGGGTGCTTTAGCCATATTGTAGCACCACACTCCCATCCAGGGCCCTACATTTGTGCGCCCAACACTTAGCCTCTTTTTGTCTGTCTAACAAGCCATCCTTTGAGGGAGTGATCTAGGATTAGGATTTTTGATTTTTTACCATTTATGTGGCATGATAAGATATACATTATCGATTTGCTTCAGAGGATCAATCTATACTTTTGACATTATTTTCTTGATATGAGTAGCTATCCTTTCAGGGAGTAGTCTGAATAAGTTAGATTTTGATATAAGCATCCAAATTTTTTACTTTTGGATATATCTAGTGATAACCAAGTAAACTAATTAGGGAGGGGAAGATAATATTTACAAGCAACACCCGTGGACCCTTAACATTATACCAATAGGTAGATAATAAGGTGACATATGTAATGATCATGGGGTTCCCACCAAGAAGGGGGAAATTTTCCATAAGGTATATGCTATGAGTAGAGTCGTGGTGCCCATATTTAAGATCATATATCGGAAAGTGATGATAGATCACATAATTCCCAGTCATTATGATGAGAGATGAAAAAGGTGAATAATGGATGCAAGATTGTTAAATATGACTAGGGTCACGTTGGTATGTATGTTAATAGTAGAAAGGTCACAAGTGCAAGAAATTGAGAGGTTCTATTTCCATTTTACAATCAAGGGAGGATAAGCGATAGGATTCAGACCCATACTTATAAGTGATAATATATGGTCTAATCCAGTTGGGTGAAAACTTTCAATGTTGGCTCATTTCTTAGTACTGACATTATGATTTTCTTTTAAGACAAGGTCAATGATGTTAAAGTCACATTCCTTGAGACGTTTTTTGTAATAATTTTTTATGTGTTCTTGATAGACGTGGTGATTTTGAAGAGCCATTAAATGATATTTTTCTAACAACTCAAGTTGTGCTAGAATCTCTTGATGATAATCCTTGTCAGAGATAAAGTCACAGAGAGAAATGTGCAATGATGGGATTTGGAATTTGATGGGAATAACAGTTTCAAATCTGTAGATGAGAGAGAAAGGAGTAATACTTTTATAGGTGTGGATGCTATTCTAATAGGTCCAAAGGGTGAAGGAGATGTGAATATGATAATTATGCCCTGATTTGTTGATAGTTTTAGCAAGAATGTTTCGAAGGGTTTTATTAGTGGCTTCAAATTGGCCATTAGATTGAGGATAATAAGGAAAATAAAAAATAATATTGATGTTGAAAGAGCCATAAATATTATTAAGGTCTTTTTTTAAAGGACTTTCCATTTTCTGTGATGATTTTATGGGGAAGGCTGAAGTGATAGATGATGCACTGATAGATGAAGTTGATAATTTAATTAGATTTGGTGGATGCGAGTGGAATCAATTCCACCCATTTGATGAAATAATCAGCAGTGGTGATGATGGAATGATGACGCTGAGAAGATCGTGGATTGATAAGGCCAATGAGGTTGAGACCCCATTTCGAGAAAGGCCAAATGTATTGAGACGAATGTAAGGCTTGACTAGGGATGCAAATGAGATTAGAATGATGCTCACATTCGACACACTTTTTAACTTATTCACAACCATGTTGATTGAGGGTGGGCTAGTAATAGGCTAGGTGAAGGACATGTTTAGCCATAGCCAAACCATTAAAGTGTCCACCAAAGATGCCATAGTGAACTTCTTGGATGACACGGGTGGATTCATACTATTTAAGAAAATGTAGTAAAATTCTTTCAAAGGCACATATGTAGATGATGCCACCAAGGATGATATAGCGTTTATGTCATTGAAGGAATGACCTCCTACCATTTTTGGATATGTCAAAGAAAATTTTGTACATAGATAGGTAGTTGAAGATCTGAGAGTACCAATGATCTAATTAATTGGTGTCAAAATGATTTACATGAGGTAGCTCACGGATATGGGATGGATGATCAATATGATAAACAATAAAGAAGATTTTAGATTCTTTAGTTGCCCATGGGATGAGAGATGTGAAGGAAGACATGATGTTTGTAAAAGTATTAGATGAACAAGAGACATATTAGATGGTGTATTGATCAAAGGCCTCAAGAATAAAGTCAACAACGTCTTTGAATTTTTGAAGGACTTAATTTTAACATTGATAGGTTCCTTTTAGTAAATTTATGATAAGATAAACGTCATCGTAGATGTAAAGGATTTGAACGTGGAGCATGATAGAATTTTGGAGGCCCAAGATGTAGGCTTCATACTCAACCATGTTGTTAGTACACTCAAAAGTTAGGTTTATAAATGATGGGGATAAGAGTATCCCAAGGTGGAATGATGATGATGTTAGTGCCTCCCACTTGTTCATACTTAGATCTATCAAAGAAAAGTGTCATTGCAAGGGGGCGTAATTCATGATCAATGGTGTCGATGGATTCGTTTCAAGAATTTATCACAAGGAAGGTTTTTATTAGGAAGAGGGGGTTCAACGAGCTAATTAGTGATAGCCTAACCCTTGATATATTTTTGAGAGATGAATCCCAAGTCAAGCTTGGTCATGAGCATGTGCCATCGAGTGATGTACTCATTATGATAAGGCTTGGAGTGCATGGTTTTGATGATATTGAATCTAGTAACGACAAAGGTCTTGTGATTGAGAAGATAATGGAAAAGCTTAGAAGTGGCGAAGAAGAGAGCATAACATAACTTTTAAAATTCAGTGTAGTGGGTTTCATAATCAAGGAGATTTTGAATAATATAATAGATGAATTTCTCCTTACCTTTCCCATCGTGGTGTGCAAACATGACACCTAGATCATAATCGAAGGAATAGATGTAGATGTAGAAAGGATCCCCTTCATGTGGAGGTGTGAGCACAAGTGGTGATAAAAGGTATTGTTTGAGATCATCAAAGGCATTCTAAAAACTGGCATCCCAATTGAATTGGGTGTCTTTGCGAATGAGATGATGAAAAGGTTGGCAACGGTCAGAGAGTTGTGAGATAAATAGGCAAACTAATTGGAGACTTCCTTGAAGAATACGAAGTCACTTTAAATTATATGGGGGAGGTATCTCAAGGAAGGCTTTGATTTTGGTGGGGTCAAATTCAATTCCCTCAAAAGAAATGACGAAGCCAAGGAGTTTTCCAGTTAGCACTCCAAACACACACTTGGTGGGATTAAGATGAAGGAAAAACTGAATAAGACATATGAAGATAATTTCAAGCATAAAATTATGGTCATGTTGATGTTTAGATTTTCCCAAGAGACCAACATAATCCTCTATGGTTTTATGGATAAGGTCATGGAAGATATAGGTCATAACATGTTGATAGGTGACCCCTGTGCTTTTTAAATCAAAGGGCATGACACAATAGAATAAGGTTCCCCAAAAGGTGATGGAAATAATTCTTATTTTGGTTTTCTAGTGTGATGCGGATTTGATTATAAACAAAAAAAATCCATACCAGAGAGCATTTCATGTCTGGTTTTCAAGTCAACTAACTAATTGATGATGGGAAGGGGAAATTCATCCTTAGGGAAAGTGATATTTAGATCTTGAAAGTTGGTATAGATGCAGAGCTTTATAGAGGCTTTGACAATGGGTACAATGTTCAAAACCCATTGTGAATAGTCGATGGGTTGGATGAAGTTATCAAAAATAAGGTATTGTAACTCCTCTAAATAAAAGATATGGAAATGTGAGGATGCATGTAGAGTAGCTTCTGCTTAATCAACTTAACATCGGGAATGGTGAAAATGTTTATGGACAAAGATGCTAGGATCAAGTACTGGCATGCCAGAGTATGACCATGCAAAGGCCTGCCTATGCCTAGATAAGAAGGCAGTAAATTCCTCAAGATCTTGTGGATCAATAGATCAACCAACTTTAAGGATGCGAGGCTCCTACGAAGTCCCAACATTGATGTTGATAGTGGATTCATTGAGGAGAGTGGGTGTGTCAAGAGGTAAGGCCTTATGAAGATGAGAATATTCTTCCCCAATGTAGGAAATGATGGAGTCATCATCACTGCATTAGAGAATTCAATGGTAAAGGAATCCTCCTCTACCATATCAAGTAAAAGGAGAGGAAGGGACCTTGTTCCACCCCCAGTATAATAACTGAATGATCCCAAGGTAATGGTGGAAACTAAAATAAAAGTTTGATGAAAGGGACATATTGTCATCCATGTCCATGACATTATCAGATGGAGAAGGAGTGGATGATGAATTGATGTGCAATGGAGATGTAGAATGATGTATGAGGGTATCAGTGGGTTGTTTCTTAAAACATAGTATGAAATTATCTTGAGGCTCACAGGATTGCTTAATGACAAGATTGTTGCATACCTTGTTCATAACATCCTGAACCAAATCCTATTCCACGTGTAGTGGTGGGATTAGGTATATGTGAAGGATATTATAGAGGAATTCAAATCCATTGGTGTATTATTTTGTATGAGGTTTATTGTCGATATGGGATGAAAGGCGATCAATTCTGCCATAGATGAAGTTGGTATTGAGATAAGGTGGACCAAAGGAAATGATATCCCTGACATTTGATTGATGCATAGGTGCTTTATCGGGTATACTAATTCGATTGAGGGAGGGAAGATAATTAAGATTGAGGAGTCAATACTCCCCTAAGGATAGACACTGCATCACATTATCAAGAGATTCTTCATTAGGTGGTTTAGATGTAGGTACAAAAGAAGTGGTGGATACTTTAGAGGATGAGTATTTGTTTGGGATGGGCATGCCATTTGGTTGATAGGTCATATGACATGGATTGAAGGGAGGAGATTTGACAAGGAGAGTATGGATCTTGCCCTCATGCTCATATTTGATGCAACGATGGAGGGTGGAGGGGACACAACACATTACATGAATCCATGGGTGTCTAAGAAATACATTGTATTGAAACTCCCCTTCAACAATGTAGAATAATTCATCGAGGAGTTTTTCACCGATGTGGATGAGGAGGATAAATGTGCCCAAAGTAAGGGCCACAATGTTGTTGAAGGTGTGAAGAACTACACATGATTGAGAAACAATGGATTTATGAAGTTTAAGCTAGATGAAGTTGTGAGATGAGATGATATTAATGCTAGCACCATTTTCTATCATAGAATAGAATATGAATGTGTAGTTGATGCAAATAGTGATGAAAAGGTGAAGGTCGTGATCTTTAGATAAGATGTCTAGAATTTCTAAATCATCAAAGGAAACGGTGGCAGAAATAGTTAGAGCCCAAGAAAAGGATGCAAAGGGATGAGATTCTTTAGATGAGATGGGGATACGTTGCAAGGCCTCAATGAGGGCCTTTCAATGACTAGGAGAGATTTGGATAATCTCGTAAAGAGACATCTTAACAGGAGCTTGGTGTATCTTCTTTATGACACTTTGCTTGATAGTGGCTAGATTCTAGGTTTTTGGTGTGGCTAAGATAGACTCCTTAGCCTTAGATGAATAAGGGGATGGAGTGGGAAGGTCAAATGGAGAAACGAAAATGAATTTTAATTTAGATTGTGTAGATGGTTGTGATTTGTGAGGATGAGGATGGGTGGTGATACAAACACTGTCTATGTAGAGGGGAGGACCATCCCTAGAAGAGGTACATTTTAGAGGAGGGATAACGAAAAAGGATGTTGATGAGGAAGAGGCCTTGGATGTTATAAAATTGGTTAGAGGATGGGGCTTGGATGTGGATTGATTGATAAATGAGAAGGGGTGATCATCTTTGATGAGAAGATCATATTATTTTATAAAGTTTTCAATGAGGTTATGGAGGGCCCTGCAGTGTTCGGTGTCATGTCTAGAAACACAATGATAAGCATACACAATGTTGGAATCTAACTCTTATCTAATTTTACACCCCATGAAAATTGGATAAATTCAGAAAAATGGAGTTGGGAAATTTCTAGGGATATTGGAGAAGAAAATGGTGAAAACAGGTATGTTCATACTTTTAGGGCACTTGGAATTGTTTTAAGACACCTCTCTTTTCCTCTCCAAGCTAAAAAATCCAAATAGTTAGAGAAAAATGAGAAAAAAGGAAAAAATGGTCATTTCTAGACCATTTGGGAAATGCGGGTCTAAGAAGGAACTGAGGAACAAGTTCCACAGTTTGGGGAGTTCCTCACACTTGGGTTTCTCCCGCAGGCCAAAATGTTCAGTGGAATGTGGAAAATCAGGAATTGGGAGGAATGGTGAAACTAGTTCCACTGGGGAACTAGTTCCCTGCATGGGTCTATTGGCCTAAATATAAAGAGGTCAAAGGTGGAGTATCCTATGTGAAAGTAAGATGTGGGTGGAATGAGCCACAGAGGAATAGGGTGAGTGTGGAATGGTTCCATCGGGTAGTTGGTTATCCACAAAGGCCTTCCAAATGATGGACTGAATTAAGGGTGTTAATGGAGTTTGAAGTGGGAGTGTAGTGAATATCGAGGAGTTTGGGGAAGGGAGCCCTAGGTGAAATAATTCTCGAGTTCCACTTGGGGTCCAATAGGCCAAAACACAAGGAACCCAACGTATTGTGGTGAATTTGGAAGACAATGTAATTCCCAGAAATGTTCCCTAGTTCCTCTATTTCCCCAAAAACCTAAAATATCCACATTAAAGGGAAATAGTTAAATTGAATAGTTAAATATGAAGTGGGAGAATACATTGGGAACCCTTGTTTCTCCTATACACCTAGAAACCTACATGGCCATATCTCCCTCTCTTGTTGTCCTTTTTTCACAAAATGCATGTCATCAAAAAGCTCTCTCAAAGCTCTACACCATAGAAACATAAAATATGGAGTTAGGTGAGAGTAGGTGGGTAAAAAATATGAAAACATCCCCAACATTAGAAATTCACAGTTTTAAGAAGTTGAACAATTGGATTTGATGGAGTATGGTGCTTAGTTTTTTTACACAAGAAAAATATCATGGGGAAGTGCATTTGGTAGGGGTCCCATCATTATTTTTAGGAATTTAATGCATGTTTTTGGTGGGTGAATAAAAAAATCTAAGTTATTCCCTCTTCCCTCTCTTTTACATTCTCTATTAATTATAAATTTACACTCATTTGTAATGTTGGATACTTTGGGAATGAAAAGGCGTCATTGAAAAGTTCTACACACGTGTTATTGAGTTACATGCCTTGGATTGTAATCCTATAATGAATTCACACCTTCTTACTGCATTGTAATGATATGTGTGTTATCTTGAAGCAATAAAATTACTTGTTTTGTGGCTCCATTATGCCTTAATTGGTGATTTATTACATTTCCTTTTCTTTTCATTTACTTGTAGGCATGCCATGTATGTTTCTTCATATTACAAGGTTTATTTCTATTGTGAATTATGTGAAAATGGGAGTTTAGATGTTGCTCTAGAATGTGGCTGTCATTTCTTCCCTCTCCATCATTGATTTCTTCCATTTTCTCTCTTTTAAAAGTGTCTTTCCACTTATTTTTGGTGTTATCACCTCAATTAGTTTAGGATTTTCATTTTTATGCACCTTCCTCTCTCCCTAGTCTCTTAGAATTATAGATTAGTGTTAGGTAGATGTATTTACCTTCCTAGGGTTAGTTTATTAGTAGGAATAAGAAGAGGAACCATCCTTCTCTGGAGGTCTGTCTTAGTTCATAAGGTCCCATAACTTGGAGACAGTCCCATGTTGCTTCAAAATCTTGGGTTGTCTATGACTCAGGGCATGGTGCATGGTGATAGGGGAAGGGTGATTGTAGATGATTTGATGATAGTTTGTAAAATGGTATGGAATTTAGGAGGATTTGTTTTAGGTGAGGGCGATGAAGGTAAAATTTATGATTTTCTCTTATGAGGCTTTGTAAGGGCCATGGAGTCAAATTTTGATTTAGGTACTTTCGATTTAGATTTAGCATGAGGGATGGTTGTTTTAGATGTGGATTTGGAAGAGAGAATATATGATATTTGGAATGAAGGGCATGGTCCCAAAATAGAATGTTGAGGTCCTAAGATAGATGTTTGAATGATGGGTGAATTAGAATGATGGGGTTTTAAGGGAGGAAGTTCCAACTTCTTATGTGGATGAGTGAGTGAGTTTTGAGTAGGAACACCAAGGTTCTTAGATTTTTGATGTGAGGTTTTTCCTTTGGTACAGATGATGATGATTTTAATAGGGGGATATTTAGAGAAGAAACTAGGTGATAGAAATGCATGTTTCATTAAAGGTGTGGGGATAAAATATGGAACTGGATAATGCATTCGATGAGATCACAAGGAAATATAGATGGTTTTGAATATGTAGGTATAGAACTAGTAGTAGTCATGGGAGATAAGGATGGGAGTGAGAGATCCATTGTGGTTGTATCAAGTGAGGATGTTTTCAGTGTAGATGTCTGAGGGGGTGATGTGGATATGGGAATAGATGTAGGAATGTACACAACCAAAGGTGTGGATGTAGAGACATATGTTGATGTATGGATATGGAAAATATGAGTGTGGAAGATATAGATATAGTGGGTGTGGATGTAATAGATGTAGATGTAAGAGATGTTGGTACGATACATACAAATGCGGTGGATGTAGATTCGATAGATGTGGGAACAAGCATGGATGATGCTGTAGTTGTTGATTATTTTAAAATGTAAAATAATCGCCTAATCTAAATGCAAGTTTTCACTGAATAAATAAGAAATGAAATACCAAAATAATACCCAAGAAACTAAGAAATAAATAAATCAAACCCTTATTGTAAAGAGGGTTAGAAGAGTCTTAGATGATTCACAGAGGTTGTTCGACTGTGTTGCAATGGAGACCAGTTGAACATGAATGGAATACCATCATACATGAGCCTGTAAAAGTGAATATCTAAGTTATTTTCCTAGACTAAGGAGCTTGGAGAAAATTTGGGGGAACCTAGAGCACTTTGGTCTCAGTTCTGGGCATCGTGGTCTATGTAGATGCTCAGAAAACCTCCTATGAGGTGTCGTAAGAGGTTCACACGTAATATCGCATTTGATCACCTCAAGGCTCAGTGTAAGATTGTCCGAGGTTCGTTGTAAACCTAGAATGAATGAAAACACCTATAAAACCCTCAAATAAACGCATCAAACCCTAAAAATATAGATGAAATAATGAAGGGTTTAGAATGTCCTCAACTGCCAAAATGATGGACTTACTAACTGAACACTGCACTACATCTCAGAACCAATGTAGTTTTATGTTTGTATGTGTGTGTGTAGAATTGTGGCCTAGGTTACTCTTGTGTACGTGTCGCACTTTTTGAAGTAACGAGTAAGTAGCTAGATGTAGAATTTAAATAATGTGTACATGGAAACAATAGACTCCCCTCCTGTGAAGTGTGATGCAGAAGAACGAACCTTTATCCCTTTGGGATGGAGCTAGATGGATGTAAATGAAGCTATAGATTCCTTTGATGAATGTAACCTTAGGTGATGATAAGATAGTGCTTAGTGCTTTGGTCCCTTATTTTGATCAACATAACTTTATATTTATATGATTCCTTTTCTTGAATTTTGTAATCTAACCCCGAAAACGCCATGAGTACCAAAAAGATAAGATGCTCTAAATGGCTAGAATGGACCTAAAAAGTGTGAGTAAAGTACAAATAGGACTTAGGTTGCCCAGACGGGAAGAGGGCGCCTAGCGCTGACGTCTTGGCTGGGTTCACCCTTGTCCATAAAGGGTAATGCCAAAAAGTGAAAAGATATGGACTTGAGCCAGTGAGAGTGCAAGACTGAAAGTAGAAGCATAAAGACAAAGAAAGGTGGCCAAAGACATGTGTGTTAATCATTACTTTTTGTACTTAGGAATCATATGAATAGTACTAAGTGATTGATACTAGATAATTACCCAAAGTGCGTGATTTTTTGTCTATATTTTCCCCCACTTTATGTTGGTGAGCCAGAATGCTCAATAACATAAATTAGATAGAGATGCGTGGCATGATATCTGTGCATATTGATGTAGAAAGCATACCGAAGGACTATAAAAAGCGTGGAGTGATAAAAGAGATGGAGCATGAAGACTAAAGGTGCAAAAGTATGAAAAGGTGATGAAAATGAACCTATGACAGTAATACAGTGTGTAGATGATGATGTGTGTGATGTACCTATTGTTGGTGTTGATCGTGTGTGATGTTGAGTGATGTTGACTATCCTGCTTCCAATACGGATGAACCTGAAAAAGAGAATATGATCAAGTAGTCAAATACACACACACACACACACACACACACACACACACACACACACACACACACACACACACACACACAAAGCATGTAAAGAGAAAATGCTAAAAATGTGAAAAAGGAACATGTGCACCTAATCTCATGATGAGGAAAGAGTGTAGTAAGGATCATGTAAATGATGTCAATGTCGATGCACATAATTTTTTCGGGAGATCTCACAGCCAGTGTATTGGAAGATGTGTAAGGATAAACTGTTTGGTGTCATCCACCAACCTTTAACTGACTTCTCGAAGATGTAAAACATCTCTGAAATATTGGTTTGCATGTGTGAAGTAGATCTCTATACCATAGTAGAAGTATGTTTAGAGTGGAAATTCCTGGTGTCATCCTCTAACCTTTAACTACTCCTGGAACATACAACACCACTACGGATGGGGTGTAAAAACCAAATGTTAAAGATTGTCTACCCCGTAAAATCTACTATGTAGAGTTTTACTGGAACTGTAGTCAAACCCAATCGATGTCTAAATTTCCTTTGGTTATAGACGTAATCTAGAAAATGCATTACTATGTCTAAGCACCTAAGTCTGATTATGAGCCACTGATACTATGTTGTAATATATTGTAACGTTATGTGTGTATATGGTGTGTAGACCATGTATATGGGGTGAGTATAGTCACCCAAATGATGGCCCCCATCTTTAGGGGTGCACATGCAATGTCATTGAAGGAGAATACAACCAAAAATAGGACTAACTATTGTTGTGAATTGTTCCTTATAGGGGAAAGGGAGATGTGCTTGGTAGAAACCAAGGCACATGTAAACAAGTGGATGGGAAATAAGTGTTAGTACAAGCAAAGAAAAATACTCATGTAGAAGAAAAAATGTAATCTAACTAGACAATGTGTAAGATAAGATACAAGCAGAAAACAATGTAGACTACAAAGAGTGGGTTATAAACATGGGACAATGTATGGATGAAAATAAAAATGTAATCTTTAACTACACTTGACCTACTGAGGTCGTGCCAGGATAATTGATTTGGAATGAATGGATGGCTATGTGTATGGACATGTGATGAATACGACTAAACAAGCTATCAAGGCACTAGTGGAATCTGCTAATCTAGGGAAACAAAATCCTCTCTAACCTGAGTGGGTATAATGGAGTAGTTGAGAAGAATGTACACATGTAAAATTGAATTAATTTCCATGTGGTAAGCCCTCTTGACAGGTTGCGGGATCTGTGGAAAATGATTTGTAGTAGCCTTGTGAAAGTCTCCAGAAAAGTTCATGGAAATAAGCGAGAAAGGCTATGGAACCACAAAATCTATGGGTAGTTAGTTGCAATTGTTTTATTTTATGGATTTTTGGATAATAACAGATGCAAAAAAAGAAATGAAAAAATTGCTTCTACAATTTAGATAACAAATCCTAAACAAAAGTCTATCAGATGTAACTATTTATCTCTTCAAGAGTATATCTAATTTATCCTAATTAATTCAAACATTTTTCAAAGATGCAATTATGAATGTAAATAATCTACTTTTCCTCAAAGGCACAAGAAGAAATCAAAGCTTCTTGGAAGATTTTCTTCCCCTGCAAATTTCCCGACAAAAGTAAAGAAGGATTCAATGGAGGTTTTACAAATGAAAAGATATTGCAGTTGATTCTAAATTAATGCAAAAGATTTCCTCCTGAGAAAATTCTCTTGGAAACCCACAGGGATAGGAAATAAAGTAATCTATCACCGGAAGCTTTTCAAAGGAGATGGAAGCTATAACAATGATATATCTATTTTCAAAAGTTGAAATGGAAAATTTTCTACTCTAGTAAATAAATGTGCATACAAATTCAAAAATAAAGAATTAAAAAAATGAAGAGACTCAATAACAACCCCAACCTAGAAATTGCAGTACTGAGGAAATGCCAGTTGTGGTATCACTTTGTGTCCCCTCAATTATTTTTCCAGTCATCAGTGTCCACGTGAGTCTAGGAAGCTGGGAATGCAAAAGAAACAATGAAGATGGTGTTGGAGGAATAATGGCTTGAAAAAACTATCTGGTAGCAATGCAAGAATAGGAATAACAATGCAAGAATAGTGTCCTTGGTTGTGTATTCTCTAAGAAGATTTCAGTAACATGAAAATGAAAATCACAATAAAATTCTCTAGCCATTTTTTTAGAAGAAGTGGTGATTTAATAGAACAAAGGATAGGAAATGGTCTAAGCCATTTGGCAGAAATGGAATTCCACATCACAATAATGAGGGGAATTTTAACTCTCAATAAAAAATTAAAAGTGGAAGAGGAGGTTGGTACACATCTATAAAACCTACAAAAAACCAAATTGACTAAGAAACATGCACAAGAGGTGAAATAGAAGAAGTTAACATGTGTCTAAATCACGTCTAGGAAGTGTCAATCAAAATGCACAAAATTGTTGCCCTACGTAGGGTAGAGGTTACACAACTGCTACCCAATTAGGGAGGCAGTTACACAACTTCTACCAAAGTAGGGTGACAATTTTGTTTCTAAAGGCTAAAAGCTAAGGAAAAACATTGCAGAAAGCTAAGGAAAAGCAAGAAATGGATAAGTTAGGTTTTATAGGCTACAGATATAAACTACAAAGAGAGAAAGGAGCTCGAACACCTTTGGGAAAGATAAGAATCATCATTGGGGACTTTTGAACAATTTTTGACAATGTAGCATGTGCAAATTTGGGTGTGTACAGACACCACTCATGGTGTCCAGGATGATCAAGGCTGACAAAGATAAAAGCATACAAGTGTGCACACAAGACAAAGGGAAAATCCCAAAAACAAAGGTATATAATGAAAAAAAATATAAGAAATATAACAGATAACCATGGTGGCATGTAGTCTTGCAAAACAAATTCTGCACATGAAGCACCCGTTAGCATGTTAGAAATATAAAAAGTATGTAAAAAGTGTGTATAGTCAATACAGGAGAGTGATATGAAACAAAATGAAACAATAACACTTGTAGTGTATGAAAGTGGTTGCCCCGACGATACGTTGTGGGACTAATACTAGGTATTGTGCCAAACATCCCTATTGCATGTAATGGATTTGTAGAGTCTACAATCACAACTAGATGATGACATATAATATATCTATCTAGTATGTGTAATAAAGTGAACATGTAAAAGTAAGTGTAAGTAAGAGAAAATGGAATGAAAATATGCAATATGTTATGGATGGATGGAATAGAATGTAAAATAAATGATAGGAGCCGATTGCCTCTTGAGTGAATGGAATTTTATGCAACGAGTTTCATTTGTTTATGCCCCCTCAACAGTGAATAATGAACTGTAAAAAAGAGTGTGTCTTTGGGAAATGGTTTGAACGATGTTTTGTGCGTAGTGTACTGTGGTGAAGGTGTAGTGATGATGTGTGACATAGATATGAGGTGTGAAAATGTGTGATGGTTTAACCTAAAGCGTATATCACAAGATGAGTAGAAGAAGTGATGATGTAGCCTAAAGAGTATATCACTAGATGATGTTAGAGGAAGTGATTATGTAGCCTATGACATATATCACTAAATGATGCAAGCGGAAATGATGATGTAGCCTATGATGTGTATCACTAAATGATTCAAGTAGAAGTTGAATGTAGCCTATAACATATATTACTAGTATAGGAATGGCACATGAGAAAAGGATTGAATGGTTGAATGTGTGAATGTGATGTGGTCCATTTGTGATGTATATCCTCAAAAGTATAGTATGGACTGTGATACTAGAGTACGTCATAGATTAGTGAGTGTAGTGCATAAAAGTAGATGTGTAAAATGCATAATGTGTAAGAGATGCGGCGATGAGAAATCATCATGTGATGTGTATAGTATGTAATACAAAATGTGTAGATGATATAATTGTAGAATGTGCATGATGTATGAGGCAAAAAGATCTAATATGTAAAATGTAGGATGCAAAAGGTAAGATGTGTGAAGATGCACAATGTTACTGTCTATTGTGCAGTGTGTGAGGTTCATGTGTATAGGATGCCCTCAATAGTCGAGTGTGAACTGAAGCACAAGATTTCGTCATAGGGTAATGAGATGAGAAAAAATCACCTACCAAAAATTAAACGACCATGTAGTGGTGGAAGAAACATCAAGACCATGTGATGGTGGTGTAATTTGAAATATGTCTTGACCATTAGTAGAAGGAGTAGTCTCTTTAATGAAATGACTCAGAAATAGAAGTGGAGTGGGATGGGGAACAAGCTTTAATGGTGGTATTGATGACGCCGTAGAAGACTTGATAGGAGAAAAAGGTTGATTTGATTTGAGAGGAGGTTACATACTTTGACTTGGTAATGTTGTACATGCGTTGAGAGGAGGAGGTGCAATATTGAATTCAAGAGGAGATTTCTTATGTGATGCTTAAATTTCTGTAGAATTTTTTTTAGAAGTGATGGCATGGTGCTCATTAGACATAGACAAATGATGTTTACGAACCCATTGATATGTAGCATTTTAGATGGGCATGCAAGAAAATTTTGTACAGTGAATGAGATAAATTCCTTAGGCTCAAGATGTTTGATTCTTCATTGTAAATCATAGAAATTGTTGAACTTATGTCCATTGATTTGATGATAATTGCAATATGGACGACCTTGATATTTTGCTAGCCAATAATGAGGATAGTAACAAGTAGGTGGTAAAGTGATCAATTAATGACTAAGGAGCTCAGTAAGAATGTCACGTTTCTTAATATTGTAATCAAAGGTGAGAGGATTTGGTAATGGTATGACTTGAGGCTCACTTATATGAGCACATGTAGTAGACATAGAATGAAGATGAGATGTAGAAGAATAACAAACATGAGCTCGAGAAACGTCTTTAATATGTTGGATTTCAGATTTGAGATATGTAATCATGGATTCCATAGCCTTAAATTTGTTTTGAAATAAATAATGCAAAGCTTGAGTTGAATCCAAGATGGGTTGATTAGATGGAGGATCATGAAGACAAGGTTTGTCAAATAAACGATCAAAAATAGCACTTGATGTGGAGGAGTATCTCGCAGAAGGTACATGGTGTCTAGGGAAATTTTTAGAATAACTTGGCAATTAGGATGCATATGAAGTACATCAAATAAGGAAATTGGAGAAATTTTAGGATCCATGACAAAGAAGATGATATGCCAAATAAGGATCTGAAAGGTTGATCACAAGTGGGGTTCACCAAAATGATTATGCTAAAATGTAAAATGATAGCTTGATCTAAATCCAAGTTTGCAATAAATAAATAAGAAATGAAATACTAAAATAATACCCAAGTAACTACGTAATGAATAAATGAAACCTTAATTACAAAGAAGGTTAGAAGAGTCTATTGGACTGTGTTGTAGTGGAGATTGGATAAATAATAATGGAATACCATCACACATGACCCTAGAGAAAGGATGGGGAAACTCGAGGTACTCTGGTATTGGTACTGGGTGCCCTAGTCTACACAAAAGATCAAAAAACCTCCTCTGAGGTGTCACAAGAGGTTCACACTTGTTATCCTTTGATAACCTAAAGGCTGCTATGAGATTGTCGTGGTTGCTGTAAACCTGCAATGAAGAAAGCACCTACAAAACACTCAAATAAACATCAAATCCTAAAGAGAAAGATAAAAATGAGGGGTCAGACTATCCTAAGATGCCACAATGATGAAATTACTACTAAGATTTGTACTACATATCAGATCCAATGTAGTTTTGTGTGTGTGTGTGTGTGTATAATTGTGCCCTAGGTTATTCTTGTGCATGTCACATTTCTAGTAGCAAGCAAGTAGCTAGATGTAGAATGTAAATAATGTGTGCATGGAAACAATAGATTCCCCTCCTATGAAGTATGATGCAGAAAAACCAACCTTTTTCCCTTATGATGGAGATATATGGATCAAAATTTAGCTCTAGATGCCTTTGATGGATGCAACCTTAGGTGGCGATAAGTAGTGCTTAGTGCTCGATCCTTTATTATGATCACATAACTTTATATTTATATGATTCCTTCATTTGAATTTTGTAATCAACCTTGAAAAGGAGAAATACCAAAAAGATAAGATGCTCAAATTGATAAAAGGACCCAAAAGTGTAATCAAATTAAAAAGAGGACAAGGGCGCACAGAGGGGATAGGGACGCCTGGTGGTGGCATCCTGGCTAGGTGATTTTTTCCAGAATGGAAAATGCTTAAAGGTGAAAATAAAAAATGAGCCACTAAGAGTACAAGACTAAAAGTAGAAGCATAAAGAAAATAAATATGGCCAAAAACATGAGTTAATTATTACTTTTCATACATAGGAATCATTTGAATAGTAGTATGTGATTGAGACTAGATAATTACCCAAAGTGCGTGATTTTGTGTCTACAGTTGTAGATGTTAATCGAATAAAGGTGGGTAAGGTAGATGGAGGGATAATGGAATAAATGATTATGATGAAGATTGAATTAAGTTATTGATTGTGTGAGCATTAGGGGTTTGGGATGTTGAAGGATTTGTTTGTTTATTCGACGAGTGGTTAGGGAATGGATGTTTGAAGACATTTAGCAGTTGGTGGGGAGGGGCATTAGGATTGTCTAGATGAAGGTCCCCATGATCGATAAGTAGTTGGATGAGGTTTTTAAAGGCCTAAAAATTTTCAATGTCATGACTAAATACCTGATGGTGCTTTCAATAGTGGTCCTCATGGTACCACGTGGGTTTAAGATGCGTGTCATCAACACAGTAGAAGGGAGGAAGCTGGAAGAGATAGGTAATCATGAGCTTATAAAATATCGAACTATATGATTATTTGAGGGGGGTATAGTTGGGAGTAGGTCAAGAAGTCATTTTTCCGGGCTCAGTATGGGAGGTAGATTGAGAAGAAGATGTAAGAATGATGGCATTTGTAGCATTCTTAGATTTGTCATTGTTATTAAGTGTTTTGGTGAATTGAAGTTTTGGTTTATTGGATCTAAGTTTGATGTGTCCTTATTGAAGGGTGCAGATTTATAGTTTACGAGATGTGGTGAATCTCTCTTCAAAGATATAAAAATATTGGATATGAAGGGTTGATATATGCTTTACATAGGATTGGGAGAAGAGCTTGATAATCTCATTTTGAGGAAGGGAATAGGATAAGTGATTGATGAGACCAAACCACCTAGTAATGAAGTCCATGATGGATTTTTCATCATAGTGTTTAATGGCATAGAGGTCAGTGATGCTGATTTTGTGCACACTATTAATAGAGAAATGTTCTAAGAATAATTTTTCAAGTTGGGTGCATGAAAAATAGAGTGTTGTGGAATTCCATTGTACCAATCCAAGGTAGGACCAACCAATGACATAAGGAAAGTATGAAGCACGAGGTCTTGATCATGTGTAATGAGGTAGTAGGCATGCCTAAAGGCATAAAGTTTAGGGAGTTCGTAGTGCGGAGGATAAAGTTTGACCGAAATTAATGGATGGATAGGATCATTAAAAAAAATTTCATACATTTTATGAGATTTTAGGACCAGGGTGACGGATTTGAGGCTTGGTAATTTTTTTAATGAATCCTACATAGTGTCAGATGTGTGGGTATGAGAGGTTTATTGGTGGGGTTATGGATTATTCAATTTAGAAGGACTGTGTTGAGGATTTAATTGATAGTGATGAGGGTAGGTAGGTGTTTATAGAGGCTGTTGGTAAGGGGGAGATATTTGAATGGTTGTGATTGAATGGGTTGGGAAATTGGATATTTTAAAGAGATGGGGATATAATTGGATGTGTGTGATTGTGTCTATTGTTGAGTGGGGATGTTAGATTACTTCTACATGAGACAAGTGGGGATGTAGGTATGGGGCAGTTGAAATATTTATGTTGATCGATTAGGCAAGATATGCTGAAATAAATTTGAGAGAGGAGGTTGGTGAGTTTGCGTTGATTATGAATGGTGGGGTTGTGAGGCAATGAAATTAGGGTGGATTTGGGATGTGGAGATAGAGAAAAAAGTATGATCATGTTTCTTGAGTGGTGGAAGGAGGAGATGAGATTCCTGTAAATTTTAATTAGGGGTGCTAATGGAAATGGTGGACTAAGAGGTGATGGGGATGAAAGAAGAGGGAGACATTTCAATGTGAGGAATATTGGGCAGAACGGGGGCCACCAGTTGAGTGGATTGATGAGTTTTGGGGATTGGAGTGGAATATTAATGGGATAAAAGTTCACGTTGCACCATGGAAAGCTGATTCATAGATCTAGGGAAGAAAACAACAAGTTGAGAGGTGAGGACCTAGGTGGTTTCAAGGTGAGTGATAATCATATCTTTTTTAAAGAGGGGGCCCATTGATGGGAAGGTTGGTGGATTTACAGAGAAGGTAGTAATGAAGAGAAAAAAGGTTAGCGTCTAGGAGTTCCTAGAACTCCAAACATCTGTGAGGTATAATGGGAGACTCAAAGGTATCCAAGGAAGAAAAAGATGGTGGTGTAGTTGGTACATAAGGGAATGAATGGTGGTAGAGAAAAGGATTGGTTTCAACCGAGGAATCATTCTAGATGGAAAATGGTTCACTAGGAGTCATAGAAATTATGGGCTGGGGAACCAAAGAGGATTTTATCAGAGGAATAAAGGAACCAATAACAATGGTGGATGTTTGTTGGGTGATGTTTTTGGAGGTGGGGATGTTAGACGAGGTAGTTTGTTCCATTTTTATGATTTGCGATCTGGTAAGAATGGGCATGAAATAAGAAAGAACATATGTAGATATTACTAAGAAAAACAAGACAAGTAACATTGTTTTAATTATCTTGTTTATTTAAGAAGATGTGAAAAAGAAAAAGAAAAATCCCAGAAGGGAACCTATGAAAAGGATCAACTAAGGTTGGTTTCATGATGTTTTGGATGACATCCTCGATATATCTAAAGGTACATGAGGAATAAATATGTGATGAATACCAGTACATGGCCTGATATAGGGTCCTACCCCCATAGTTCAAACACCACAACGATAAGGGTGTCAGGAGCTTAGCTGATATACTTATAGTAAAAAAAATTATGACAAAGCTAGAACACCACAACGGATTTCCTATTGGGTGATGAAATCCCAATAGTTCCACCTAGTAAAATATGTTTCAGATATGTAAGTTTGATTCATGTATTTGAATGTGTGTGGAAGAAGTGAATGTAGCAGATTACCCCTACTCATATTCGATTGGAAAGTAAGGACAAAGGTTTTCTTTTTAGGATCAAAAACGAAATTTGATGTTCAATGAGAGCACACATAAAATGATGTAGAAAGGAGAAAATAGGGAGCAAAAAATAGAATACCTGAATAACACTATTTTCCTTATTTTATTTTAATTTTATTTTAGCAAGCGCATTGTTGATCCAAGTAAACAAACCACCAAAAACGTGAGAAAGTGAAGCTCCCATTTTTGAGGTTAGTGGAAAGGAAGAAATGGAATAAAAAATGAAATGAAGAAAATAAAGGACTCACCAAAGAGGAAGGGTGGGTCCCACTAGGCATGCTAAAATGTTCAACGAGATTTCCCACTCATGGTATAAGTTAATGCAAAGGGGTACAAGAAATTGAGGAACTCAAAACTATGGGAGGGTTTAAGGCTAACTCAAGATGTAGATGATGATGGAAATAATGAAGGTACGTGTGTAAGAGAGCCTTTACATTGTGAGATTAATGACCTATATAACAAAAAAAAGCTAATACGAAAAAGATTAGTAAATAAGATGGTGGGTTGCCTAACAAGGTTAGTCTCGGGAAAGCGATAGTTTCCTAGGATGGATGTCAATCCACATTTGATAATAAATATCAATAAATGATAACTTACATAAGGACACATGTAAAAAATTTATGGGATTTTTTAGATACTGAGATAAATATTTGAAAATATAAATTCTGATAAAAGGAAACGAAACCTACTCGGGTTGACAACAACCCAAGATTTACTAGTGCATTCGACGATGATCGATACAAAGTTGATTGAAAGATGAGCATAAATAGAGATAGAACCTTTTCTTGGATGTTGGATCTGATACAAAGATAATGATGAAAATAGATGATGTAACTAGAAGTAGATTTGATGTGGGAGATGGTACAGTCAATAATGACTGAGCCGAGCCAACAGAGATCAGGGCCAAGAAAACTAGATCATGATTGATAAGTAGGTGGGTGACTGAGATAGGGAGCTATGTATAAAGGGAAAGCTATAGAACCGAAGCATGTGATTATGCAGAGATGAAGGAGAGTCAAAACAAGATGAGTTGACAATGACTAGGCTGGGTCGATCACGATCTAAGAAGGATTCAGGATTTGATAAGCTAAGAGGATGAAAAGGGAAGTTTGATGATGATCATAGAAGTATGATGTGATGGCTAAGCTCCAAGGTGAATTGCAAAACCTGAAAGAAGGAAATGATAACACCTAAAAGGAGGATTCTAAAAAAGCTCAAGGTATTTAAGCTTCTTTAGATGACATGCAAAGCTCTAGAGAGGTCACCAAGTTATAGAATGTGTCTCACGACAACAAAAAATCCCAACAAATTTTTATAATATCTGAAAATTTAGTAATTATCCTGCACTCGAGAGGAGGAGGGTGAAGGTGTATAAATTGGGTTGACAAAAATCTGCTTGATTCACTGATGACTAGCACTTATTGCAAATTAGGTAGGTGGAAGTCAATTTTGATTTTAATTAAGGGACTAGAATGGAAATTTCAAAGGTAATAGGCTATTTAGGTGTGCTTGACTATGTGAGGAGAAAATAGGGGGAGTTAAAAAGGGGTGATGAATAAGGGTAGGTGAGGAATCTTAGGGATGGGGTGATAAATAATAATGGGAGGAATCCTAGAGTATTTAATGCGTAGAATAATAATATTAAGGTGATTATGGGGTGATAAATGGGTAATTAGATTAGGGATGTAAAAATGAGAATTAAGAGGGGTGATAGGTTTTTAGAGGGACATAAGATTTTAAGAGGGAAAATTGAAATCTAAACAGGAAAGGGAAGATGAATGTGTGGATAAAGGGGAGTGAACACTGGATGGGGAAAACTTACCAAAAAGTCAGTGTCTATAGATGTTGATACAAACTAAAATTTGATTTCCATCACTTTAAATCCTCAAGCATTAAGCTATGATATAAACATGAGGTTTATGAGTTCATTGAGTATCAATGATAAAATTTATACTATTGTGTTTTTATTTTCTTACAATCAATTATTTTTTTATAATTATGTTTCTACTTGATACTTATTGACATAAATATGACTTGATGTATTTATAATGACATTGATTATTGGGATGGAAGTAATAATCGAGATAAATTCTCCACGTAATTAATCTCTTGACTTCCAAATACATCATTTTCGTTATATATTCAATATTTCCATTACAACAACACAACAATGTGATATGTTACTAGATGTTAGCTTTTAAGATCATACTTTAATAAAAAAACTATCATATCCATATTTATGTTGTTCTTGAATCAAAATTATTTTTACAAAAGATAAAAAATGATCCTTCAAAAAGTCTTAAAAACTTTATTTGATATCACTACGAAAACTAAGGAAGGTTGGTGGTGACTATGAAGTCATGTATTTGAAGTGGAGGTATTAAAATTTGGTGTTTCCTTCCCATGTTGATAACTCTCATGCATGTAGTTAGGAATATATTATAATCTGGAGAATTATTTACTCAAAGTGAAATTTTATTTGTAGATACCAATTGGAGGCAATGTAAGGCCATAAATTCCTTTAACAATGGGTGTTGTTTGGGAAAATGATTGATTGGACTTATCTTCCTCATTGACCTTTCCAAATCTTTAATTTTCTTCTCAAACTCATTATTCCTTATTTCTTTATCGCTTTGAATCATTTATTTATCTTTCTTATGCTCCCTTTATTTCCTTTGTATTAAATTTTGGTTCTCTTTTGTTTTCATTTTGTATTTTGTTTCAATATTTTATTGCTCCTTTATTTCTCTTTCAACAAATCATTTTTTCTTCTTCTTTTGAATTTGTTACCTTTTTTATTTTTTCAATTCATAAATTTATTTATTTTTCATTTCTTTGTTCATGAGAAGCTCCATGTACTTATCAACTGTGACCAGTTGACATTCCCTTCTTGATGTTGTTATGGCATCATAATTTTCCCTTGATGATCCCTTGACCTTTTCCATTGCGAGTTTTAGGAATCTTATAAGGGTTATTTTTCCTTGGTTTCAATTATCATTTTTGTAAATATATCTCTAATACATATTTTGTCTCCAATTATGTTGTTGCATCATTTTCTTCATCTTTAGTCTCAACATAATAATGCAAAAAATTTAACTCATGAAGTAGTTGTGGATATAATGGTAGAGAGATATTGGATTATTCATTATTGAAGTTAATTTTTCACCAAAATTGAAATTATCTCTTTAATCCAATTAGGAGGGATAACTTGTGTAAACATATTTAGTTGATCATAAAATTGTCTTCTTTTATTTAGAGTTGTTGATTATTGATCAACACATTCGTTTAAGTCTATATTTTTTTGTTGAGATTATAATTCTTGGCCTAGTTGTGTGTGAGGAACCATCTCTACTTATTCACCAACCTCTAAATCAACCCTATCTATCAATTGCATATTTTATGTTGCACCTGCTTCGTCTTTAAAAAATATGTCAATCCTATAAAACATATATAGAAATAAAAAATAGAATTGTTGAAGTAAGTATAGATTAGTGGAAGTGCAACAATTTGATGTCAATATCTATGTTTAAAAAATTCTTACTTAAAATATGATATGTGAAAATGTATAGTTGAGAGGAAGGAACACTACCAATGCCTTGAAGTATTAGGGTTTTGTTTTTATTTAAACTTTCAAGTTAATTTATTATTTTGAGAAACATAGTAGAACATTTGATATAATATTGATTAATAAAAGAAAACCATACTTTGATATTGTTAGATGCATTTAGTTTCATAATAGATCATTTTTATCAATCAAATATGAATTACGAAATATGCATATCAATGCTAATAAAGTTTAAAAATAATCGACTTGTATAATAATATATTCACATGATTGTTCCACAACCCTCAAATTCAAACATGACAATGTTAAGTTTATGGAAAATTTAGAAGCTCCTCCTCATCCAAGAAATTTTGATTTTCCAGTTTGAAGTAGATGGAGATTTTTTTTGGAATATGTGGGTAATGAAACCTTCACCGATATCTAGGAGTTTGTTATTCAGAAAGAATTAATATATATTTTTAGAGGCCTCAAAACTATTCAAGATCATTGCCTAGAAATTTAGAAAAATTTGATCAATATAATCTTATTTAAAAACCTCTTCTACCAAAAATAATGTTGTTTGTTGGCGAGGAAAGATGGCTTATTAAATGTAACTTGTTTAATTTTAAAAAAAATTCTAAATAGATTGGAAATGTGAGACCCGAGGCTATGTGGTAGATTATAAAAGATAATTTATTTAAGTTGAAAATTATGTTTATGATCATCTAAGATAAAATTTAGTAGAGGCTACAATTCTTTACCTCTTATTGCACTAGAAAAATGACTCAAACTTCCCAAAGATAAATATTAATTTTCATAGAAAATTTGCAAGTTTATGCCATAAATACTAAACCAAGTTTTGATAGATGGTTATAAGAGTTAAAAAAAATATAGGGACAATTAAAATGATATAAAAAATATAGGAATAAGTAAATTGAAATCATGTTGTAGAGAAATCTATATTCAAAACAAAATAAATATATGTAAAGAATAATATATAAATATGAAAATAAATAATCATAAGATTATTGTACATTTTTATATAATTATAAAAGCTTCAACAAATATGGAATGAGACATAATAATAAAAATAGTATCCACAAAATATTGGAGCAATTTCAATAAATATAGATTGGAAGAAAACGAAATATCATACTAAATTTATAAAAGTATGGCACTTACATTTTGGTAGTACACATATAAATAATAAACTTCAAATGCAACAATCTACCACTAAAGAGGCAAGAAATTTGGATTAATGCAAGAATTCATAGCTAAACAAGTACTTACCAAATAGACAATAGATGATGAGTTTTTTTTACTCAACCAACTAATAAATTAAATTTATTATATAGATAGAATTGCTATTGATGTTTGATTCCTATGTTTATTTTTTATTGGTTAAAATTGATTAGTGTGGATAAATATTTTAGAGATTATAATTCAATGGATTAATTTAAATTCAATTTTGAATCAAACATTTTCTTTCAATTCTTTAATTTTTGGAATCTAATAAATGCAATGAAATTTGCATTTCTTAATCCTTATGATGGTTGTTATTTATTTCATGTACTTCATTTATAGGATTTGGTGGTATAAAAGTGGAGGAAAAGTGGAGAAGTGACATAGAAAAGGCGAGGGAGCCTAATAAGGACAACCTAAGACCTTGTATCCTTAAATTTTTTTATGAAACAACTCAAAGGAAAGAAAAAATACATCGATAGAAATATCATATGAACACAATTTAAGGACCATAACATAGTTTGAATAAACTTATTCATAGAAACAATATACCAACAACCAACGATTAATTATTCAATATTAGACAAAGTTATTTTTTACACCATTACTATGGTTATTTGACATCATTATAGTTTAGTAAGCATTAATATCGCATTCATAATCTTCTCATAAGAACTTTGAGTCCTCTCAAAAAATAAACTCCTTTCATAAGGAAATTAGATCTACTTATATATACATTCATGTCACCTCTTAAGACTGATACTTCTACATAATTCAAATGACAAGATAATAGGACCAAACAATAGAACAACACAAAACTAGTTTGCCTTATCTAAAAAAATCAATAAAACATTTATTTATTCTAAGTTTTTGGCTTGAATAGGATTGCATAGAATATGTTATTCACTAGAGGATTGTGCAACACACTAGACATCATGTAACATAATTTTTTACTCCATAGATATTGTGCAACAGAGTTAGACAATCATAATGTGTAACAAATCTATTCATTGTGTGAGTTATATAATACTTCAAAAATACACGCAAAAAGAAAATAATGATTCTGAATGTTCAAATATTATGGTTGACACATGATTACCTATGTACTCATATGCTCTTGCATTTTACACCTTAGTTAATTTTGAAATTTTGAGAACCTGATAAAGGAACCAATATACCATACTGTGCAACATCCACCTCACTCTTGTAAGTCACCCCTTCATTCTTATTTCCTTCCCACTGGACCAAATACTCTTTTTCTTCCTTATTCTAGTATCTATTATTCCTTTTTCTTCATCTTGATATTTTTCTAACATCTGTCTCCTCTAATCTACTCTACCACATTTTGATTCATGTTCAACCTCATCTTCCTAGACTTCTTTATATTGATTTAAATGCACTACATTAAATATGGTAAAAATGCTAATGGTTTTGTATAAATCAATCTCATAAGTGTTATATGTGAATTTCACGATGAGTCTAGATGACCATTTATTATTCTGCTTAAGCTTATTATATTTTTTTCTAGAAACATTTATTTTCTCAAGTATCATAAGACCATATCTTTAATATGATATTTAAACTATTTTTGTTTCTTATCTGCATGCTTATTATATTGCAAATTCATTTTTTGGAACTGAATGGGAACTTGGCTAACCTATTTCATTTGTTCCACAAAATATCCTACTTAAATACTCCCTTCCTCATTGCATGGTGAGTATCTCAATTCCAATAATTCTCTTGTGATTTTCTCATGTATAATTTGGCATGACATTTTCCTTGTACTAATATTAAAAAAAAATTATAAGAAAAAATTACTTTTGCTAATGCTAAGTCACAAGTTCTTGGCTTATCTATGACCAAACATCCCAGTAAATATCTAAGGAATCTACTCATAAGTTTTTTCTGTCCATTAGTTTGGGGATGATGTGCTAAAATGAATAGTAATTTTGTATCCAACATCATCTATGATGTTTCAAAAATTGAACTATCAGACACGGTACTGTGTGGTAACTCATGAAATCTCATAGTCTCCTTGAAGAAAAATATTGTAACATGTGTTACATCGGTGTTAATTTTTATAGAAATAAAATGTGCCATATTTGACATATATCCACCACTACAAAAATGGAGCTGACACCCATTTTTGTCCTAGGAAAACAAAAATAAAATTCCATACTTATGTCTCCCTAGGGTGTTTCTAGAGTGGAAAATGGTTGATCTATAACCTTGTGTTTTTATAAATTCCCTTAGACAATTGAAAAAATAACATTCATATATGAAATTTCACACTTGCAGTTATGCATGGATAAACTTAAATATCCCCTAGATGTGATAAGGTTTTATTTAGGAAAAAGTTTCCTATTAATCCTTTACACTGATTCTTTATCACCAAGTTATCTTACACCTATCATCTCAATAAGCAGAACTATTTTATCTTGAAAAATAATCCCTCATGCAAAAAATATTCCATCTAATGTATATTGTCAATTTTTATGGGTATTGCATAATGATTCCCAATGCCTTGATAAAATCCTCATCTTAGACATATAACTCTTCCATAGATTCAAATACTATATCTTCTACCCTCATTTCTATATAAATGCAATTATACCTATTGAGTGCATCGACCAAGTTGTTAAATTTTCCACTTCTATGCTTAAAAACAAATGTGTATTCTTGCAAGTTTTTACCAACTTCATATGCATTTGGTTCAAATTTCCCCTAGTTTTTAATAAAATTTGATTCTTGATGTGTGTACAACACATTATTTAGGCAATAGAAAATGTCTCCATTTATTTAATTCATATACATTACCTACAAATATTGATCATAAACATTATACTTTCTACTTGCATTATTAATATTTTCATCAAAATATGTAACATGATATCTTATTGACTTAATACTACACTAATGGCTATGTCATCAGCATCATAACTAACCTAAAACACTTTTTACATATATTAAATCAATTCCAATAGTAACTTATTTGTTATTCATTTATTCAACTCCACAAATATATTTTTCTACACCCATGCTCTGGAATAATTTTTTTGTTCCACCATCATGGAATTTTTATTAGTGCACATACACCACTACATTTCTTGATGAAATTGTGGTAAAATATATCCAACCCATGAAAACTGCATGTCTTACAATCACTCTACAGTGAAGGAAAATCCAATATTACATGTACCTTATTAGGGTCCATTGTTAATCCTTATGTAGAAATCACATATCCTAGATATACTAAATATTTTTTTTTGTAAAACTACACTTCTTCAATTTAATCAATTTGTCTTCCAACAATATTTGTAACACTATCCTGATATATAGTGAATGCTCTTAACATGCCATGTTGAAAATTAGGATATCATCTAGGTAAAAGATAATTTATTTATTTTTCCTAGAAATGGTTTTAATTCTTAATTGATCAAAATTATGAAAATACTTGGCACACTACTCAATCTGAACAACATCATGAGACATTCATACAATCTTTCTTTATTCTTAAGTACATTATATTCCATTCATCCCATTATATTATGGGAATTTAATGGTTTCCATTTTTCATATCAATCTCAAGCTAAAGTACTTACATATGCTTAAATATTGATAATGTGATTCATATGTGGAAATGGAAACTTGTACTTTATGTTGATCTTATTTATGGCTATTTAATTAGTAATAATATGTCACTCACCAAATTATTTGGTTCTAGCACTGCTAGTAGTGTGCACGAACTCATAATAACTCTAATGAGTCCCCTATCCAAAATGATGTTGGAATCACTTTTGTATCTATGTATTCTCTTATAATCTTATGGTGTCATCCTATAGGATTTTTTGTTTAGAAAAATTGACATTGGAATTAAATCTATGTGGTGACTAATGTATCTTACAAGTAGTAACCTTGAGGTAACTCACTCGACATCACTTCCATAAAATTCTGAGACATTACTTTTACCTCTAAAAATATTATCTCTTCTCCTTCCATTTATTATTCCACATTTTCCATTTAAAAAATATGTACTATAAGAAAAAACATGCACTATTATTTTCACTTCACTCCAGTACTACTTGCCTAAAAGTAAAACACACTTTTGGTGACACTTCACTTTTTTCCCATGATGGGTTCAAAGTACATTTCTTTCCATTCTTCTCCACCATGTATGTTTTTATGCAACCATCATGTTTCTCCTTTCTTTCAAACTACCAAGGACTACCAAGTAGCACATGATATGTTTCTATGTGAATTATGTCGTATATCACTTCATCTTCATATTTCTTGATCTAGAATTTTCCCAGTCATTTCTTCTTCACCAACAACTGGTGTCCTTTGTATAACCATGAACCATGTTATGGATTTTTATGTTTATTCCTCTTTAAATTTATCTTATCAACCATTTTTCCACCACCAAATTATCAGTGCTCCCACTATCCACTATCACCTTGCAGAATTTTCCTCCTAGCTTGTCTATTATCTGAAATAGAAATTTTCTTTTCTTAGGTACAATCTCTTCTCTTTCTAGTTTAATGGTTCTTGATTGAGCATTTTTTCTTCTCCCATGTCTGGTTCTTCTTCACATGAATCGTTGACCCATTTATCTCTCCTTAAACATTGTATGTAATTTTCTTACCACCATTTTTGGTGTGTGGGAACTCCTATGCTCTATGCCTCATTTCTTTACACCTAGGTAACATGTTTCATTGAATCCATGATCTCTCCCATGATATATTCCTTAAAATTAATGACCACCTCCTCAAGATGTTCCTTCACTTCGAGTAGTCAAACATGACCTACTCTCATATTGCACATTATTATCTATACTCTTACTCTATCCATGAAATTGTCTAGCCTTTCCCTTTCCATGGTTAGCACCCTATTGTTTGCATGCACGACCTTTTAGATTATTACATGTAAACTTGAACTTACTGGTCCATCTTCCATGTCTTCATATTTAAAATATGTTTCCATCTGTGTTATTCAATCAAAAATATTTTTTGGTTCCAAACTACCAAAGTAACAAGGCATATCCAAATTAGGTTTGATTCCCATCCTATGAATTACATGAAGATGTCTATCCTTAGGACCATATTATGCTTCCCCTTATTCTATGTTTTCATTGACATCCACATTCACATTAATATCTTATTATCTCTATTATGTGGATCCACATTCATCATCACAATTTTTTTCCACAACAAAACCTCAAATATTCTTAGATTTCAGCCAAGTCCTCAACTCTTGTACCCTAATTTTGGTGTTATACATTTATATGATGTATCATTTTAATTTTATTTTACCTATTATTTCTTTGAAATTTGTGAACACAATATATGAAATCTTCTACCCAACAATCTTCTTATCAGAAGAATCCTGAAATGACCTTCTACCTATAATCCATATCATAGAAATCCACAAAATATTACTATTTCAATTATCCTAAGACCTTCTACCCAATAGTCATCCACAAGAAGATGCATGCTGGAAGATGTCTGGAATTATTTTCTACCCACACTCGTGAATGTGGAAAACCAAAATATCTATCATGTCTCTCCTTAAGGAAAGTAACCCTTCTATGATACCAAATGATACAAATGGGGTAGTTGAGACCAATGGAGGAAAACCTTAGACCTTGTATCCTTCAAAATGTGCCTGAAAAAATGATCAAATGAAAGAAAAAATGCATTGGAAAATATCAAATGAACACAATTTAAGGAAAGTAACACAATTATGGATGATCTTATTTCTAGACTAGTATTTAGTGATTTTGTCTTCAATATTAGAAAGAACTAGATTATTACACTATTACTATGGTTATTTTACATCATCATAATTTAGTGAGAATTAAGATCACATCCATACTTCGTTCTTAAGAACTCTGAGTCCTCTTACAAAATCAGACTAATTTCTTAAGGATATTATCTTTGCTTATATAAGAATTCATGTCACCTCCTAAGACTCCTCTTTCTAAACAATTCAAATGAAAGGATAAAATAACCCAATAAAAACCAAAACACAACTAGTCAACCTTGTCTGTAACTTGTGTCTTCAAACATTCAATTATTCCAAGTTTGTAGCTCGAAAAGGATTATGTACACAATGTTGTACACTAGGTGACTATGCAATAGACCAAATATTACAAAGAGGAAATAGGAAATAAATACCTATTGCACAATGTACTTGCAAACTCAGCAAAATTTAATAATGTATTCCATAACCCATTGGTAATAATATACAAATGCAAAGATCATTGAATTCAAATTTTCAACTATTCTATTTGATATATGGTTTCTTGTGCACCCAAAAGATCTTACATCAATTTGTATTATATATATGTGTGTTTAAAATATTATATCTATGTGTGAGTGTGTGTGTTTGCATGCACATATGTGCATGTGTGTGTGTGTGTGTGTGTGTGTGTGTGTGTGTGTGTGTGTGTGTGTGTGTGTGTGTGTGTGTTTCTATGTGTGCGTACATGTGCATAATGCATGTGTGTGTGTGTGTGTGTGTGTGTTTCTATGTGTGCGTGCATGTGCATATGCATGTGTGTGTGTGTGTGTGTGCGCGCGTGTGCGTGTGTGTTTAAAAGATAATATATATTTTAAAATAGTGCATTTAATGTTGCATTGAATTGGATTTTACTTCATTGTTTGAGAGTATTTATCTCTAATTTTGTTAGAGAAAGTACCTAAACATGCCATCAATCTATTTATTGTAACATGCACAATTATTTTTTAAATTTATTAAGAATTACATGTCATTGATATGATAAATATGTTATGATTTTGTATTTCAATTGAATATAAACACATATCCACTAATGTAATACATTTACTATTTAATAAATAAAATTTTCGATGTCTTGTTTTTTTCATTTTGTTTTAAAACCTAATGATAAGTACCCTATAATAAAGAGGGCCATGGTTATACATAGGAAACATCACAATGATTTAGTAGAATTTATGTATAGATTTTATCTTTTTCATTCAAGATTTACTATTTTAATACATTAAAATAAGCGTTTAAGAAGAAGACAACCCTCACAACTATTGGGTAATGCTTAAGAAACAGATCCTCTCCCTTATTTCATTACATTTATTTAGTTTTACATGATGATGATAAAACTAAATGTATTAATATAAAAAATTATGATATAAATATATAATATATTTTACTACATTATTATTTCTATATTTAATAAAGTGATTTGGAAGAAACATATTTAATTTATAAAACTTCAATATAAATATGTAATACATTTTATTACATTAGTATTTCTATATCATGAAGAAAACAATGAAGAATGTAATAAATATGCTATATTGAATCATTATGCATGACCCTAATTATAATGAAACATATGTAGATGATATCATATTTCTTCCAAACAATATATTTTTGCTCATAAACTATTAAATAAGGCTGAAAATAAACCTTCTTGCATGTTGCTTCTAAAAATAATCATAGTATTAGACAATTGTCTATTCAATATAAATATTTTGACATGGAAAAAATAATTGAACTACAGGGAAACTTTTAGCGACAAATATTCATATTTTGGCAAATAGTGGCAATACTAGAATATGGATTTGGTTATTTTTACGACAATGAAAATGCCTACATTTTTCCCAAAAATTCCATAAATAGTAATTTTTCCTGGATGTGAATAGCCATTAGATCTTCAATCCTAACATATATTTTTTAATTAATCATTACATGATCGATAGGATGGGATTTCAAAACATTCTTGAATCAACAAGAAATCTATGAAACCTCTTTCGTCCTTTGGTCTCATTTTCTGACATGTTTGGGATTTTTCTTAGAAATTTGATTAAATTTACCATACACACACACACACACACAATGTATAGAGAATTAGATTATAAAATCACTAAGCAAAGTTCAAAGTTTTTTTTTTATCTTTTTGATTTTCCAATTTTTGAATTTGTTAAGAAGTAGAAAAGGATTCAGTGAATCAACATATTGTAATTTACTTAAAAAAATCAAATAAATCAAGGTCTTGTCAGCTATTGCATTGTGGATTACATCCTAGTAGAACTTAGTGTAGGTAAGCCTATTTAAAACCCATTTTCTATCATGTCACATTGATTTATCTGTTGTTATAAGTTATTTATTTCATTTTTTGAATTTAGGGTGTTGAGAGTGTCATTTTTTCCATGTCATGTGAAAATGTAATGCTTTAGTTGATTTTCATCCCATCACAATGAACTCAAAAATTTTCCTTACAGGATTCAGGAAAATAACAACTAAAAAGGGAACCTCAAGCAAAAAAATTACAACCCTTCCTGGTATTGGCATACAAAAAATCACATCTTATTTTGAGAAACCATCTAAGGGATCCCATCTTGCTCTAGTAGGACTAGAACAATCAAGGGATAATGACTACATTCGAAATCAAACTGAGAATAATTTCATTTATGATTTGATGACTAATGTTGTCAATGACAAAGATAATGAAATTCCTCCCCTTGAAGAAATCTAGTGAATGAAGTTTAAAATACATCATTATATGATTTACATTTCCACTCTAGTGATAGGACGTCATTTCCTACCCAATCAAATGTTGGAGGTTAAAATTTTAGCAGTTAACAAAATTTAACATCCACCACAGAAAATACTTAGGGGACACCTATTTCTGGAAGAAAAAGAAAGATAAGAAAATGGGACTTGGGAAGGAGTTTCAGGTTAGAGTGGGTTTCTAAGTTTCCATTTATTGAACCTGTTAAAAATGAAAATGAAGGAGAACCTCCCAAATAATGAAAATGTACAATATGTATCTAGAAATTGGGCATGGACAAGATACTGAAATTTAAATTGGATACTATTAATAAGTATGTAAGAAACATATATGAAAAAAAAATTGTAGACAGACTTGTGAAAAATATTGCAAAATAGAAAAATGTGGATAATTGTTTACATATTAGGTATGAAAAATAATTTGAGTAGCACAAGATAAATGAAAGAATATTTGAAGAGAATGGAGGGAAAATTACATCTTAATTTAACAAGGTCATTCATAATAGTCTTATAGGTAAAACAATTCATCCAACTATTTCTTTTCACATTCTGAAAAGAGGTCATCCTATAATAGATTTTCCTAAACAAAATAAGATGTTATATTTTCTTAATGTCTCACACTTTCCTCATTATCACTTTTCTAAAAGTAGTGGTTGGGATTGGGAAAAATTCATGGCTATAGTTGAGAAAGAATAATTGAAAGAGAAACTTAAGTCTGCACGATACATGTCTTTGTCTATTGATGAGGTTATAAAAGTAAATAATATTGCTTGGGTTTATATACATGTTTATATTGCTGAGAATCATGTGATATAACCTCACTTACTTTCTATTCACAATATGAGAGATAACTCCAATGCTGAAAACCTTTGTGAACTGGTGATAATAAGTTTGAAGGAGATTGGTAGTATGGATGATTCTACAATCGTATCAAAGCTGGTATGTGTTGGGGTGAATGGGGAATTTGTAATGCAAGGTCATTGTAATGGTATGTGTGTAAGAATCCAAGCATATCATTTTCTGTATATGATTTCCATTCATTATATGCCTCATAGAATAAATCTAGCATATAAAATAGTTAACAAATTTAAACCTATAGAAAAAGTTGAGGAATTTGTTCGAGAGGTGCATGCTTATTTTCTTCGTGGTCCTAAGAGGTTAATATAATTCCAAATATTTTTAGGACTGACAAGTTTCTAGAAACTATTAAAATATATCGATAATAGGTGGATCTCATTTTATCAACCGGTTTTTAGGGTGTACGAGGAGTATAAATCCTTATTGTGAGTAATGTGGCAAAATAACATGGAAGTGGATAAGGCTCATGATTTGATATGTCATTTGATTGATTTAGAGACATTTATGATGTTGTGTCGTATCCTTCCCATCTTGGATGAAATGCATCATTTAATTAAAAAATCCCAAGAAAGATCTATATATAAATTGTTGATTTTTCTAGTTTGAGGAGACATGTAATTATAGCAATAAAATATTTATTTATCAATCAGACCACTTTTTTGGGTTCAAAGTTTGATTGTTATAATAATTTGATAAATATTGTAAATTACAGTAGCTTTCCAAGGCTCAATTTTTTTGGAGAAGTATGTTCTTATGTATATGGATATGACATACCAACACACCTATTTCAAATGATAACTAGTAAGGTTGGGAAGGTAAAATTCACAAGGATGCTCTTTGATAACATTTTATCATCAACAAGATAATGTTAAGAGAAATTACAGTTTCCCTACTAGAATAAATAAGAGAATTTTTTTATCAGGGATGATTTACATGAAGCAACAGCTATAGTAAATCTCACCAATTGGTATAGTGTCCAAAATGAATTTTTTTTCTAGAAACACTACCACAAGAGATTGGCTACATTGATTCAATTTTTTTGTAAGCCTGTTATATCAATGGAATGAATATTACATGTATTTTAAGAAATTATAGTTTGATTGATAAATACCTTCAATTTGTCTCTACAATGATTGAGAAACTCAAATGTTTGGATAACTCCTTAGAGTGTGGAGCAATAATCTAGCTATGGAAAAAATGGATTAAATACTATTTTGCATGAAACCATGCATGAGTTTTTCTCATTGGTTCAAATATGTCAAATAATGATTTTGGTTTAGTTGAAGATGAGATAATTTTAAGTGCCTTTAATTTTATAAAGTAAAAATTACGAAAAAAGCTTAACAAAAATTTGGAAAAATGTTTGATACTTTACACATCATGGTATGAAGTGAATAGATTTCCCTATCACAAGGATTTGGAAATATGGAAGTCGATTAATGAAAGGAGAGGGTCTAATAACAATTCCACAAATACGACAGATGACCCTATTGCACCAGTTGACTATTTAATGATTTGAGAGTTGGAGAACTTTCCAAGACAATGATATAGATGATCCACCATGAATACATTGGAATCTTCCATTCGTGGATATGTGATATATATGTTCATATAGTATATCAAAATATTTACTACATTCTTTTGACACTATATTTTTCCTTATTTGTATTTTAAAAAAAACATAGTGTCAATTTGTAGTCTTTGGAATGAAACTTAAAATACATTGCATTGATTTGTAGTCTTCACAATAGAAATACATTGTTTAAAAAACACTTATGTTTCTCATACACATACAAAGCATTGACATAAAAGGTTAGTCATTTTTGTGAACTACTATGTATTGAAATGAAAAATAACACTATTCCTCATTCAAATTGCTGGAGACATGCCTTGTATGAAAAAAATTGAAAAGTGCACAAATGGAACAATTTTCAAAATTAAATTAGTCTTAATTATCTCATCCTCTATAATGTGTTCCACTCTTCATCTGTTGGAATTAATTTTTTTTTGTAAATCAAAGTGAATGACATGTAAATTTGTTAGTAATTCATAACTCAGAGTAGATCTTTCCTTTATTGTTGCATGAAAACTTACTGATAAGGTTATCAATGGTTTAACGAAGCCAATTTTTTTGGTCTCATCTACCTTCTCAAGAATTCGGTTCTTCTCTTGCATAATGTTTTCCTTCATGTTCTTTATACATCCTTCTTAAATAATTGGTGAGTTTTTCAAAAGGCATTGGAAAACCAAGCTTTGTGAAATCATGTATCTTTTCATGCATATCCCAAAATATTGTTTGACACTTACTCACTAATTCCTATTCTTCTCCTAGCATCACACAATTTAAAATGATAGACGAAGGCTTTATTGAGACATCAATCCAGTTTTGAATTCCTCTGGATGTTAGTTCCATGTCATTGGATTTGTAGATAACTTCCAAAATTTTACTTGTTGTATCCTCTCTTCAAGCCTTCACTTTTTTGCTATCAATTATGTATTTGTAGAGCTTATCATAGATTCCATATAGATTATCCAGGAATTCAATTAAACTAATCAAATCATCAATTTTTTTGGTTTATTCCCCCCAAACATTATCCATCATATTAATCACTTCCTTTTTATAAAATTTGGATAATTTAATGCTAGAAGACTATATTTCCTTTTGTGCTTTCACCAACTCCTTTTGCAATATTTCATTTTATTTTCTCTCTTCCTTTTGCAATCTATACTTGAGTTTTATCTCTTCCTTTAGGCTATGTTCCCATGATTTGGCCTTTTCTTTCTCTTCCTTAATAACCTCTTGCAATTCTCCCAGCCTTTGTTCTAATGTATTATACTTTTTGTTTCATGTAAATTTTTCTTCACTTCTTATAGTTCTGTGCCTATGAATGTTCATTCAAAATGACTGTAATTATAGAGGAAGATGATTTTATCCTCTTCTTGAACTCACTAGTCTTATTAAGTACCCCTCTTATGTTTTCTTTCTCATTTTCCTTGGTCTACCTCTAACTTTTGAATTTTATTACTCAATTTATTTTTATCTCTGTCTTCCATTAGCAATGTTGTGTATAAAAATTCATTGTTACTTTTTTATACATTTATTTTGTCATAAGGTTTTGTTGTAGTAAAATCCATTTGAAGTGTTACTACTTTGTAGTTAGTGCAAACCATTTGATACTCTTATTTTTCAACTTTGGGAACAACGTAAATGTATTCCATGGTATATGTGTTTGGGTTATATGTAGGAAATACCCTAATTATGGCAGTATCTAAAGTTACAATAGCATGTAACATTTTCTTCTTGCGTCTTTTATCTATTTCTTATTTGTGTGAAAACTTGGCTTTAAATTCTTAAATGGAGAAGAAGTAATTAAAGTTTTGGGGAACTTTCCATCTGGAATATATATTTTTTGAGTGGTAGCACCACCTTTTGTTATTAATTTTCTTAAGGCAATGCTTCCTTGTGCAAGAGTAACTTTAGTTGTCCCTATCTTTTGCCTCTTCTCGGGTCCTTATTGGCCAGTAGGAAATGATTGTATTGGCCTCTTTAGAATAATATATTGGTGTGGCACTTCCTAATGACTACTAATACAATCACTACAAGAAAAAATAATAACAAAACTAATAGATTCGTTGCCAACTTATCCTCTTGAATTTTCAACCTATGGCTAAAAAGTGTACTAAGAATTTTACTCTAGAGAAAAATGCGTTAGACTACCACTTGTTGTATGAAGTTTTCCTTTCTCTAAATCTGCAAGGCCTAACTTATTGGAACCTCATCTAGGATGTACCTCTAGTGGCAACCAAATTCCTTCTCATGTTGAAGCCAAACCAACACCAGTGAAACCCATCTTTTCTACTATAATTTCCCCTTTAGTATATATTTGTTTCATGTTTTCATTCACACTTAGTTTATATGAGCTATCACCCCCAATAGGGGTGTGTGTAATTCATCCTCAAATTCAGCCTGATCATCACTACTTGCCTCTTTGGGATGTGCTTCATTCCAAAATTTTCTAAAATTTACATCTCGTGGAATAGAGTTGTACTCTGAAACAAATTTTGGATCACCTAAGTCCTGCCTCATGGACCAAAAGGAAGTTATTTTTTACCTTGTCTAATTTTTATCTTGTAAGTCAACATTTAGATGTTTTGGCATGTTTTTAGAAGAGGACCTATTATCACATTTTGTATAAAAATTGTGATATTAAACTTTGTGAGCCTTTTTCTAAGGACGCAATCCCAAAATTTGTGTTGATAAATCTTGAAAATTAATTCCTTTCTCAATAGAAATTTCATCCATTAGTTTTTTTATCTCATCCCAAGAGTTCTTATTTTTCAAATTTTATAGTAGGGGTTTACTTTCATCTTGAAGTTTTGTGGTAGATTTCTTGTTTGTCTCTAACCTTAATTTAATCACCTCACATGGGTCATATGGCTAGTAAGAGTCAACATCAATCTTAATTTTTTTGTAAAATTTCATGAGCCACATTGAATATGTTTTTCTCAAATGTGAGCCCTTCACATGAAAACAACAAGGAAGGAAATATGCTCCTCTTTTACTTAGTACACGAATATATTTTATCTATGCTTTCCATCTATCATATATATTCCAAGGCAAAAACCCTCTCTGTCATGTGTATTGGAAATTTGTAAGGTTGTACTCCTGATCCATAAAACCTTAGCATAATATATTCCTCCATGTAGTACCAATAAGCCAACTAGATTTCTAATCCCAGTTGAATGCAATCTCTATAGGTCATAGGAAATCTAGGCATTGTAATTTTTGAAATTTCTTTATAAATTGGATTCCAAAAGTATTCCACAAATTAATTGTAGTTCCTTCGATTATCAAACATCCTTATCTTAGGTGTCCACTCAGTTAATAGAAGAAAAACTCTTGGCTAGCCCTTAATATCATTGTAGGATTGAATTACAAGCTTGTTTCTCACAATTCATTCAACAAACCATCATAGAAATAAAAAGCACATGTAGGTAGTGAACCTAAATGCATTAGTGTCATAACCTTCTTTGATTATTAAGATTTTTTTATGTATATATTCTGCAATATTCTCAACAAATCTTTGTGCACAAGTTGGAGTAATGAAATGGATATTATATACCATTTTGAGGAGGGTTACATGCATTTTATCATAACTATCGAATCCAAGGAAAAATGATAGCATAAAAAATGTATCCATAACCCACATTTTAAACTTATGAATTTTTTAAAGAGGCCTCCCTTTTGGTACCATTCCATCAAGTTTTATTTTAAAGAAAAAATCATTTTTGGCATTTTGAGTGGTGGCATGATAATCATTATTAATTGTTTCTAGGTTTAAGTTGAATTTCATAATTATTAAATTTCAAACCCTAACGCACAAACATGATTTTCCTCTATAATGGAAAAAATTTATTCTCTAATTTCATTTTTAACAAAAAAAATTTCCCATTTTAATTCTAGGCACAAAGCATGACATGTTTAGAGCATGGCAAAACCTTGTAGAGCACCATGTGTCGCAATCCAATCCCCATGTTTTCCAATGAAAACCTAATGGATTTAAAGCATTATTTTCTAAGACAAATATCTAAGTTGTGAGGTTATTTTTCCAATTAAAATATCATAAATATCATGATATTCATCAGTAAAACCATGGGTTTTAAGCAATTTAGTGTATGAGATTGGGGTTGTATTTTGGGCTCATGTGGAAGCAGAGTTAGTCATGCTTGGAATCTTTGATTCTGGAAAAACTCAACCCTAATTTGTAAAAAAATATATTGAAATATTTAAAAGTGAAGGGATATACAATAGGAAAAGATGATATTATCATGCATAACAAATTGATATAGATGATAGAGTTGCTATAATTAAGGGGGTGATAAAATTTTGATGTACCACAAATACCTAGGGTGAATGTGAATGACATGAGGATGACCACCACAAAGGATAATGTATTGAGAGAGAATGAATGCATTTTTATGGGGAAAAAATATGTAATACCTATTGAAAACATATACACTTTAGATATAATCACTTCTTAACCCAATACACATGCTCATGTGAATGGATCACATTATATAGGAGGCATCATGAGTATTAGTATTGAAACTAATGATGCAATTTATTATTTAGAGAAAGTAGATGAAAGGAAAGATAAGGAAGTCTTGGATGCGGCATCACCTATTTGTAAAAGTTTGACTCTTTATACCAATAAGTAGTGCATGTAAATTTGAGATCATGAATAATGGCCCTTTTAACTAGGTCCCTAATGATATGATGTATCGATGGACCAATAAAATTATTACACTGTAGTAAGGAGTGAACCGAGTGATATTTCATGTAATTGGGACCATAAAATTATTTCAATTTTCATGAAAACATTTTTTCACCCATCACATGTATAAATGGTGGTGGAGAGGTAGCATAAAGGACATGCCTAATAGTGGGTACACTAGTACAGGGTAGTGTTATTTCACCACACAAGCATTTAAAGATCATATAACCTAGATAATTTATGAGATGGTTTTAAATATCCTAAAGTATCATGGGGTGGAAAATGTATATAAAAATGTTCAAAAGTGTGAGTTAATATGGTGTGTAAAATGGATCACTTCCCTTAAACATAATAAGGCCAATTTCTCCATAACAATTTTAGAATGAGTACATTATTGGTATCGAAAGTATGACCTAAAAAAAGATATGGTGAATTAGAATTGGTTAAAATAAGCCTTAAAAATAAATAATTATTATTAAAGGACATTTGAAAAGAGTTGTTAGAGAGTGTGAATTTGTATAACGTGATGTTCAATAATTTTATATCTAATATTTCATATGAGATTAATCCTATTCAATCTATTTAGTGAATCTTAGGAGGCTTATCTCTATCTTTTGGATGTACAATTTCACATAAGACCTTCATTGATCCTAGATAAGATATGGATGCTACACTTTGTATAAAAGACATTGACAACAAAAACACTATAGTAAACCATTTTATTGAAGCATAAATTAAAAAAATGGATATTTATATGGAACTAATGACTACCAATAGTTCACATGATACACATAGTAGTATTTTGTGTATTTATTAAGAAGTCAAGGGGAATACCAAGACAAAATAATCCTAATGAAGTGTGTCCACATTTTTTTAAGCCTATGATATTTTTTAAGAGGAAGATGATGTATATAATTAAACTTTTCATTAGCACAACACTCAAAAAAGGTCTCCCTATACTAAAAAATCTAAGATGTGTGTAAGCACAATATTGAAAATTGTCATGTCATTGATTGAATTTATGACGTACATGTTATTGGGTTGAGATATGTAATGGTGGGTAATGATTAAGAAGAATGCAATGGAGGAATGTGACAGATGTAAATCATGAGGATGCTATGGAGAAGGAATATTATTGCATTGTACTTGTTACAAATATGGGTCATGTTATCCTTAATCAAATCTCCTCGAGATTAATTTGGATAACTAATTTAAAGTGGACTTATCCATTTAAAATGACCCGAGATGTTCAAATGGCCATTAAATTTAACCTCCATTTAAACAAAACCCCTCCAAGGCCTAAATTTTTAAACAATTTAAAATGAAACAGGAAGGGAGTAGACTCGTGGCACGATTCCAAAACTTCTCATGGATTTTGGGCTTTGGTGGACTCAAAGCCGTAGAATAAACCACAAGTCAATGAACTTTCAGGTCTGGGTGACATGCTTGTAGGTTAAAAGGTCAACGGGTCAACAAGTAGACATGCAATAGAGAAAATGTAGAACATATGGTACAATAACAAGTATTTGATTCAGACATGTGTCACCATTCAAGTGAACCTCAAAGCGATAAGATCCAATAGACTCCATCCAACAAAATATGTTGAATTTGGTAAGGTTTTAGGTCTGCTAGCATCTCTTGCAGTCAATGGGACTGACCCAAAACTAATAAAAGTTTGACATGTGGGAAGACCAAGGAAATAAATATGTATGCAAGTCAATCCCCACAAAAACATAGAAGATTCCATGTCTAAACTTCTTATTCATCATGACTTGCAAAAATTCAAATGGCCAAAACTTCGTCTAAAGAGCTCCAAATTGTGAAAAATCAGTATCATTGGAAAGGTATCCTCGTGATCTTGATTTTCCCATTATCATAATCATATTTTGGTGAGGTTAGGTGGATTAAAAATGAGTACAAAATTTATGGCATTAAATGTTTAGATACAAGTAGCTTAACCACCAGAATTGCTGAAGTATGGCATACTTATCTTCTCCTACAAGAAAAAGGACAAGGAATGGTCTTACAAGGGTGCCCATACTTGTTTTCATTGATTCAATGCATGAATGTTGGTGGTTTAAGGAATAAAAGTTGTGACATCTTTTTGATGATCAATTTGGACTTAAAAGGAGATGGTTTCGTAAACATTTCTAAGTTACAGACCTCCATTTGAACTTAAACTGCATTTTGTGCAAGAAATATCCTTCATGCCAATGAATTATCATTCATTTTCAGATCCAACCACAATTTCCTTCAAAAAATATATTATATTTCTCCAATGTCATGAATGCTTATTTTAGATATTTCACCAATCCAGTGAGTCTGGTTCGCCATATTTGCCATGTTTTGTATAAGTTTTTTTTAGGTGGGTTCCTTAAAATTTTCCCACATTGAAATATCAAATTGAGAGACACTAAAAGTAAGACTGTATAGTTATCCTAAAAAAATAACACTGATATTTGCTTAGAATACCTTTATTTACATATAAAAAATTAATATTTATAAAGAAAAAATAAAATATGGTTCTTCTTGTCCAAAGTTGGTTTCTTCGTAGTGATTTTGCATGATGTTTTCACATCTATATGAGTTCTTCCAAAAAAAATAGATACAAATAAGTGAACTATATAAACACAAACAACATTACATGTAAATAAGTCAATTTTATATTCATAAATTTCCTAGTATATGAACACCATAAATAAATATATGGTAGAAGTTCTGAAAAAATAGAAAATAATATACATAATAAATTATTTCATAAACTTGTTGAATCATCCATACAACCTTGAATCGACACATTCACTTGGATAAAGTACATAATAACTCTACACATATGTGAATAATGATATAACTATAATAATTCATAAGCATTATGAACATATAACATGCAATTTATAATTATAAATGAAGATGAGTATGAAATTTCATCAAACAATCTTCCTCTTTCTTTATGAGACAAAAATATCTATTGTATTTTATCTTTTCAAAATTATTAAAAGATAAATGTGTAGACATAAATACACCAAGTGATATGACTCTTGAAATTGATATGAAGGTCAATCCCTTGTAGTTCCCTACTTAATTCAATCAGTTTTTTAATCTAAAGTACACTCTTGTGACTTGTAGACTGCTAAATGCCATGCCATCTTTAGATTACTTGTTTATGATGGATTATAATGATGAGAGGAAAAATAACATACTTAGGATGATTCAAATACACTGGGATATTGATATAATTTTAAAACTCCATGACTAAAATTATTGTTAAATCAAGAGGATTTGTTTCAAATAAACACAAAATGTTCTTAACCTCTTCGAGAGATCTATTAGCTAATCTTGCCTTAACCCATAAGTTACACACCAACATGACATGTTGACCAATGGACCATAAAATTTTGATTTCCAAGTGGTTATTGTCAATGTATTGGTATCTTTCCTATCTTATATGCATGTCAACAACTCTTTCTATGTACAAGTATTAAATTTTTTTAAGAATATGATAATTATGAAATACAAATAAAATTTGTCACAAATGAGTGAATAGAATACTAAAGGTAGATTTTTCATTTATACCTAAGGATGAGGAGCTCCCAATCATCCATTGATGGCTATGCGTTCTTAAGGTTTGCTAACAATTATTATATATCGAAAATTATTTTCTTTTTTATGTCCAAAGAGATTACTAACTTAAACAAAATTTTTTTCTCTTTTGTGTTACCCCCATATAATAGTATGTCCTTGATTTGTGAGATTTAGGAAAGATTGCTAAAATATTCATGGGAAAACCTCCAACTATGACATTTTTAAGTCTAGGAAATGCTTCATGCAAGTGTATATACATTTTAGTTAGTAATTTGGTAGCAAGGACAATCATTATATTAATAATATTTTAATTATAATATTACATTTGTTCTTGGAAAATGGGAAATGTTTGTCCATTTAAAGGTCTCATATCACATATAGGGATTTTGATAGATGCGTATATAGTCATGCCTCACATGTTGAAACTTGCAACATGGGTGTTGGTATAAGAAGAAGAAAATGAATTTTGCTATGCAATGCACTTTGAGATAATGTATTATGATACAAATAATTAGATAATATTTTCTAGTTCCTATTATTGTAGGATAATATTTTCATCGTATTTATTTACTTGGAATAATTCCTCACCCTTGGTGACTCATGTTGCTTAGGTGTAGTGAGTCGCATAGGATTTAATATAACATGTATTAATCTTAATAGTGTGTCATAGGACTTACATTCCCATTATGGAGTGTAACGTCCCTTCCTATTATGGGAATATTCTCATGGAGGAGTTAGACAACACTCCTATTTGTATGCACCACTTGAGCTATTGAGAGGATCTCAACTTTACACCATTATTGTTGTGATTTAATTTCATATTACATTACTTGTTATATCCTTCTTAGAATTCATGCAAATACATGTGTGCAAGAATTATTTATCAGATATTTTGGAAGAAAATTCAATATGGTATCAGAGAAATGTTGGTAAAACACTTGTCAACTTTTCATTAGTTGTGATATTATTCAAGTTTTTTAATCTGACAAGTTTGTGTAAATTTTTTTAATTTAACTATTGAGGGTCTACAAAATTTCTTGCGTGTTTCAAAAAAATCTCAAAAACCTTTGGGAAACTAAATTTTAAGGGGTTTTTAAAGGGTTTTTCAAGATCTGGGTGTTCTTTGTAGTTTTCACCATTTACATGTAGTTTGGGATTTTCATGCTACCTGACAAGTAAAAAAACCTGAAATAATGTATTTTGGGCTTTTCAGGCTGTTTGACAAGTGATTAAACCTAACTTAGTGTATTTCAATTTTTCGGGCCTTTGGTGCACATCAACATAACTTAAACTTGTACTCAAACCTCCAAACCAAGGTCAACACAAATTTTTTAGTTCTAAAACATGCTTAACAAGTTTTTGGTTATAACACATGCTTAAAATTTTTTGGGTTTCGATATATGCTCAACAATATTTTGGTTTTGACACACGCTCAATAAGATTTGGGTTACAACACATGCTCAAAATACTTTGGGTTCTAAACACTTTCATGTAGACTCCAAATAATTAACCAAGACCATTTTGGGATCTTGCATGTGTTAAGAAAGTCCAAACCCCTGACCAAGACTAGTTTAGGATTTTATGTGTTGAGAAAGTTTAAAATATCAACCATGAATATTTCAGGATTTTTCATATGTTGAGCATGTGTAAAAACCTAACTAAGACCATTTCAGGGTTTTTCAAGTGTTGAACAAACAAAAAAAATTGACTTAGTGCAATTTGGGATTTCCAAGATGTTTAGTAGGGAAAAAAAATTGATTTTCTACAATTTTAAGCAAATATCTCCTTTTGAGGTGGAATTTTTTTAAAGTGTCAGTTTCCAAGATCTACATATTGGAAGAATTATCTTAGCTCTTGTAAAATTGAATCTCTATGATTTTAAGGGGTATAAAAAATATTGTGATTCCTTCTTTTTGCATTCATTATTTTCTTTTACAAACACACTCAAATATACAATGGATCATAATTCAAATTTTTTACTTACTCCCTTAAACTATCATTAATGGAATACTTCCATGTCACTCTCTTTGTGAAATAATAAGCTCTACATGATAACTATGGGTTTACAAAATGAACCAACAACTACTGTAGATAAATAAAAATGGTTTCAAAAGTGTGATAAAGCCTATGGTTTTTTGCACCTATCTGTGTCACTAGCTCCAGGCTTTCATATAACTACTGTAAAACAACCCAAGGATATATAAGATTCCTTAAAACATCTCTTTGGGAAATAAAATGAAATGATAGGGCACAAACTAGAAAATAAAATGATTAGTCTTAGTCCTAGAATTTTTGACACACTTCAATACTACTACACTAAGTTAAAATATATGATAATACAACTGAAAGAATGTGGAATTGAAAAAATGACTCATCACTTATTCTTTCTATCCTCACAAAACTAGGTCATGATTATTCTATTTTAATCTCTACCTTTTATGTAACCAAAAGGGCCCTTAGAGCACAATGGAAAATTCCATCCTTTGATGATTTAATCATTAAATTGACTTAGGAACAAGATAAACTGATTTAGATGGGTGCAATAAAGTAAAATAAACCACATGGTCTACTTATGGGGCATGACATACAAAAGTATTCAAAAGAGAAGAAACATAACAAGGATCAAGAGAACAAGAAGGATCAACGCACCACTAAACCCCATTCAAGCACTTCCTTTTCAAGTGTTAAGCCTAAGATAGAGAAGATCAAGTGTGGTATTACACAAGTAAGCATAATGAAAGCAAATGTTTGAAGAAGAAGATTGACCTTCTCATGCATTTTATTGAGAAGAACAACATAGGTGTACATCAATCTATCAAAATATTTTCATCTACTCACAGATTGTATACACAAAATCACAGACTTTGGGTATCTTTTTAGTCCTAATTATATACCACTATTCATATGATTCCTAAGTAATAAAAGTACTAACTAACCCGTGTATTTTTCCACCTTCCTTTACTTTATGTTGCTTTGGACACTTACTTTCTTTGTCCTCCATTTTGTAACTCATAATTTATCATCCTATACACCAGCACCCATCAGGACGCTAACCCCAGATGCCCTCGTCTTTTCTGGATGCCCCTGACCTTAATATACTTTGTTCACAATTTTTTAGGTCCTTTCTAGCCATTTGAACATCTTGTAGTCATAAAATCATGCACTTTAGGCATTATTTAGTTCAGTCTCACACTACTATTTATAAGGTTCTTGAGTGAAGAAAGTACTCATTAATCCCATCTTTTTGGCCATCTTGTTTTACCTTTTATTTCATCATTCCTAGACATTTTTATATACATGACTAGTCTGTTTTGGCACTTTTCTATCATTTTATCCTAAACCAGGATGCCCAGGCCTATACTAGAGCACCTTGGTCCCACCTGGGGTTCCCCCAGTCCCACCTGGGGTTCCCCCATTCCCACCTGGGGTGCCTGATCCTTTTTCTACTTTCCTGCAACGTTTTAGGCTCTTTCTAGCTATTTTTCATCCTTATCGTTTTCCTAGTCAGCCATGTCGGGGTTAATTACTAAATTAGATCAAGAGAAACCTATAAAACTAAATTTATGAGACCGTAATGAGTGTTATAGTGTCATTATTATCACTCCATTTAGAGTTGCATCCATTACATCACTTGCATCCACATAGTTCCATGTATCAAGGCTAAGAGAGTTCTATACATCAAGTTTAAAATATCTCCATCAACACACACTTCATAGGGGGAGTGATTCTATTATATTCCATAGAAACATGCTATTACATTTTCTACATCTAGTTATTTCTCACTACTTCACATAGTGTGACTGACACAAGAGCACCTAGGGAATGACATGCACACAAAAACCAAGACTACATTTGGGTCCGAAATGTTGTGCAACACTCAGTTTAATAAGCCCACTATTGTGGAAGCTGAGGTTAATCCGACCCATTCATTTGCATCTTTTAATTTTTTAAGGTCTGATACTCCTTTTGTCTCTTGTAGGCTTTCATTCCATTATCCAG
>CM034152.1:616901350-617012532 GCA_019776745.2 Taxus chinensis | reverse complement strand
TTCTTATAATGCATTCATTGTTTACTTTATATTTCGTGGGGCTAGACTTCTTGTTTATTGTGCCTTGTGCTACCAATAAATTTACAATGTATAGAGTTAGAGTGACAGTAGGGCCTCTTTTGGGCCGCATTCTCCTATCCATGACGTTTGCATGCACCCACAAAGAGGTGCCGGTCATCATTTTTGGTTACATACTAACAAAATGTACTACACGTTTACATATATTCCTTCCACCCTTGGCATTGTGTGGTTTCACATAGGGTGAGTGGTTAGAATAGTATACGACCCACATATATCATGGCTTTTACAGGACCAGGGTGTCCCTTAGCATTTTGGGAAGCAATTACAATATTATGGGTTACACTGGTTATCACTCCTACACTACTTTGACCATGACGTTAGACCCAAAAATAGGAACTACAAATTATCGCTTCATACCATTTCAGTAGAAGTGGTTATGAATTTTGGGGGACATAGAGCTTTCCTCCCTACACTTCGTCAGCCATTGATGTTTAGATTCCCAATAAACCCCATAGTAGAAGATAATCCTGTCTACACCTTTATCTTTGACAGGATCCGTGCACATTTTCCATTTACATTTTCATTTAGTCGTATTTTACAATTTTTTTTTTGTTTTGGTGATTTTACCTTTATATGACATACATAATATTTTGGAACTACTTGATCGTTTCCTCCTATCGGTCTGACTGTTATAGAAACAAACAGTGAATTAGGGGTAAAACATACAACGATGACATCGACAACAACATTTCATGACAACACATGCGTGTACTACCATACAGTACACTGCACACTGCACAACTACATACACCTTCTACCCTGGTTCACTCTCATCACTTTTTTATTTACACATTTTTCATCTTTAAGAAGCATGCTCTTCCCATCTTTCTTTTTTGTCATTTCCACGCTTGAGTCTAGTCCTTCAGGTGTTTTCTATTACACACTCCCTGGATATCAGGTATGCACTTCTATTTACTTTATGTCTACGATCTTTCCAACTCACCGACATAAAGCGGGGGAAAATTACAGTCTAAAATCATGCACTTTAGGCGTTATTATCTTAGTCTCATACTACTATTGTAGAAATCTTGGAGAAGAGAGTCCTACTTATCCCAATTGTTTTGGCCATCTTATGTTGACTTTTATTTCTCATTTCTACACATTTTTATATACATGCCCAATTATTTTTGGTATTTTCCCATCATTTCACCTAAACCGGGTTGCCCGCTTATACTGGTGCCCTAGTCCCCACCCGGGGCGCTCCGATCATTTTCCTACTTTCCGCCACTTTTTTTTGGGCTCTTTCAGCTATTTTTCATCATTTCTTTTTACCTAATCATCCATGTGGGGGTTAACTATAAATTAGATCAAGAAAACCTTAAATATAAGTTTGAGACCGATAATGAGTGTTGTAGCGTCACTACTACGATCACTCCATCTAGAGTTGCATCTATTACATCAATTTCCCACATAGTCCATGCATCATGCTAGAGATCTACATCATCACATACTTCGGGGTAGGGGGAGGATTTATTCTATCCATTTACACGTCTATACATTTCTACATCTAGTTATTACCTGCTACTTCACATAGTCGGATGACACAAGAGAACCTAGGGAATGACTGCACACCACCCACCAAAATCCATTTGGGTCTGAATATAGTACACTTCGCGTTTAGTAAATACCACCAGTGTGCAGCCAAGGTAGGGTAACCCATTCATTTGTCATTGTTTACTTTATATTTCGTGGGGCTAGACTTCTTGTTTATTGTGCCTTGTGCTACCAATAAATTTACAATGTATAGAGTTTAGAGTGCAGTAGGTCCTCTTTTGGGGCCGCATTCTCCTATCCATGACGTTGCATGCACCCACAAAGAGGGGCTGGTCATCATTTGGTGGTTTACATACTAACAAAATGTAGCTACAACCGGTTTAATACAATTCTCCTTTCCACCCTTGGCATTGTGTGTTTACATAGGGTGAGTGGGTTTAGAATAGTATAACGAACCACATATATAATGGCTTTTATAGGACATGGTGTCCTTAGCATTTTTGGGAAGCAATTACAAGATTAGGGGTTACACTGGTTATACCTCTCTACACTATCTTTGACCAGTGACGTTAGATCACCCAGAAAAAATAGGAAACTACAAATATCGCTTCACACACATTTTAGTAGAAGTGGTTAGATTTTGGGGGACATAGAGCATTTCCTCCCTACACTTCTTCAGCCAGGGTGATGTGAGATTTCCCAATAAATCTCCCAACAGTAGAAGATATCCTTCTACAACCCTTTATCTTGACATGGATCAGGTGCACATGTTCCATTTACATTTTCATTTAGCGTATTTTACAATTTTGTATTTTACATTTATATGACATACATAAATATTTGACTACTTGATCATTTTCTCCTTATAGGATCCTGACTGTATAAGAAACACACAGTCAAATTAGGGGTAAAAAACAATTAGCAACGATGACATCGACAACAACATTTCATGACAACACATGCTTTACTAACCATACAGGTACACTGCCACACTGCAACAGCTACATACACATTCTACCCCTAGGTTCACTCTCATCACTTTTTTATTTACACATTTTTCATCTTTAGATATCATGCTCTTCCATCTTCTTTTTGCTCATTCCACGCTTGAGTCTAGTCCTTCGAGGTGTTTCTATTACACACTCCATGGATATCAGGTATGCACTTCTATTTACTTTATGTTACTGAGCTTTCAACTCACCGACATAAAGCGGAGGGAAAAATACAGTCATAAAATCATGCACTTTAGGCATTATTTAGCTTAGTCTCATACTACTATTTAGAAGATTCTTGAGAGAAGAAAGTACTAATTAATCCCATATTTTTGGCCATCTTATTTGACCTTTTATTTTCATCATTTCTACACATTTTTATATACGATGCCCAATTAGGTTTTGGTATTTTCCCCACCATTTTCACCTAAACCCGGGGTGCCCAAGCTTATACTGGGGTGCCCTAAGTCCCACCCGAGCCGGGCACTCCGATCATTTTCCTACTTTCCCCGCCACTTTTTGGGCTCTTTCTAGCTATTTTTCCATCATTATCTTTTATCCTAATCATCCATGTCGGGGGTTAACTATAAAATTAGATCAAGAGAAAACCTATAAATATAAAGTTATGAGACCATAATGAGTGTTTTAGCGTCACTTACTACTATCACTCCATCTAGAGTTGCATCTATTACATCAATTTCATCCACATAGTTCCATGCATCAAGGCTAGGAGATCTACATCATCACATACTTCGTAGGGGGAGGGATTTTATTCTATTCCATGTACACATGCTATTACATTTTTCTACATCTAGTTATTGCCTGCTACTTCACATAGTGCGGATGGACACAAGAGAACCTAGGGAATGACATGCACACACAACACCAAAAATACATTTGGGTCTGAAATATAGTACACTTCTTAGTTTAGTAATACCACAATTGTGGCAGCCAAGGTTAGTTTAACCCATTCATTTGCATCTTTTATTTTTTTAGGGTTTGATACTTTTTTTATCTTACAATTTTCCACTAAATTATTTAGTTACATTCGGTGGAGCCTAGAAATTCTATTGTGACAAAAAATGAAGGTTACAAGTCATCTTCTAACCCTGAAAGAATCAAGTTATGACCTTTTTCAGAGACCAGGGAACCTTTTCTGCCATACCAAGGTGCCCCGAGGGTGCCCCCAGTACCGTTATGGGTGCTCTAGTTTGCTTAGAACTTCAAGATCCATTATTTTTTAGACCTTTGTGCAATCATTCCTGGTTCTGGAATTTTCCCGCCAGACCTGCGAAACTCTACGATAGTCATCTATAATCAACTGAGTTTTTTCCTCACTTTACTCTTTCACATTAGGGTTTCATTTCCATTAGTTTAATTATTTAATTACTTTATAATATTTTAGTGCATTCATTTACAACTTTTATGTCCTCCTAGATTAGATTAACTATCACTATACTTCCCCTACCTTAGTTTATTTTAGTTAATCGCAACTTATATTTTTGGTAGTCATCCTTTTTGAGGGTTAATTACAAAATTCAAGTAAGGGAATCATATAAATATAAAGTTATGGGATCATAATAAAGGAACAAACACTAATCATTAATGATCACCACCTAAGGTTTGCATCTATTAAGCATTTAAGAGCTCTATTGCATACGTCTAACACCATCTAGGGGACACAAGGGATGGTTTTTCTGCATACACTTCATAGGAAGGGAAATTCATTCTGTTCCATGCACACATCTATTAAATTTCTATACATCTAGATAGTTTTCTCGCTATTTGTAGACACCTATAATTTGGTATACATGATCTTATTACTAAGATCATACTAACTATCCTAGTCTCATGTTAATTTACTACACTGCGCTAATAAATTACCCTTTCTAACCTCTCCTACACCCGTAAACACCCTGTTAATTCCCTCTCTAACCAGCTTCTATAAGCTTTTTTTCCCTTCAATTAATCTTTTTTAGGTTAATTAACCCTCTTATTGACTTTTTAAGAAGGATTTGACTTTCTAAACCAAATATCTTATGTTTCCAAATAGCCACTTAGTTTCCTAAAACCCTGTTCACACCTCCAAATATGTTTTTATAAAAATCAAAATTTTGAACCCTTTTTAGTCCCATATGCATGCAAAACATCATTTTCTAAAATCCTAATCTATAAATAGAGTCATACCCCCTCTCCCACCTTTTCCTAAGAACACACACACACACATCACACACACACACTCTCTCTCTCTCTCTCTCTCTCTCTCTTATTTCTAATTTAAGCCATTTTAGGTCTCTTAGAGTTATTTAATATTTTATTTGAGCTAATTACTTGTTATTTTCTAATTCATTTCAAAGCTTTAGGTAAATGCGATAAGCCATTAATGATGACTTTCCATTCTTAAGATTTTGAAACATCAACAATCATAAAAATGATTTCTAGAGCTTTAATAGGTTCATTTATTCATAGCTTTCATGGAGTAGAGAACTAATATAGTTATGTTTAGAGGTTGATTGTTTGTTTCAAGCTTTATTATATGCATGTAAATAGTTAGCTCTTGTTTATATCTTATCTCATGGTCCATTGACTAGTTTGTTTAAAGATTTTGGGGCCTCTTTTGTGTTTTTATCCCATTGTATAAGCTTTTGCAAACTTTTCATTACACACATTTGGCATGCCTGGTGGGACTTTAACTTGGGTCCCTTTTAAATCTTTTATAAGCTTTACATGTCCATTTTTAATCATTTAAAAAGATTTAAAGGGTGAAAAGGCTTATCTTCTAACATATTTCATGTTCTAAACAAGCTAAATCTCCCTTTTTCCTAAGCATTTAATGGGTCCAAGCTAGAAATAGGTTTATAGGATCAACGCCTAGCCTGTTTACTTCTTAAAATTTTTCATGTCTGTGAGTTTTTCAAGTTTTTTATAGGGGTATGTGTAGGTGTACTGAATCAATGTGTCTTCGTCAAAACAAACACGCAAACCGTCGAACTAGCCACACATCCATATGGTTATATTTTACATTGTAAGTCCATTTACAAAGGGCCAATGCATCTATTGAATTGTCGGCATATCTGTCGACTGGAACTTATATCTGCATCTCTGGATGCACAGGTTTATTTTTGCATACTGTGCTGATTATTTTTTAGCTTATAGGTTGTACTCGTAAAAAAAGGAGCGTATCCATCGAAACCCTAGTGTACTCATTGTTCTTCTCTGTGCAGGTGTTGGACCTCATTGTCATATTTTGTTTCCATGTGTACTCATCATTTGAGGAATGTATCCATTTGTTTGTGATCCGTAGGTGTTCTCTCTGGGTGGTGCAGGTGTCTTATGTTAAAAATTGAAAAAAAAATCCGGAGCTATAAGATCAAAAGATCTGGTGTTTGCTGGTTGTTTGCAAGTTTTAATAGATTTATTGCAGGGATATTTTTTATTTTATTCTGACTAAACTAAGTTAAGTGTTTCATTTCTTAGTTTATAATTTTTTTTTACGTGTGTATACTCTTCCCTCACACCTTATAGGCTAGCTTGGGAACCAAAAACACTTCTAAAAACCTTCTTATTTCTTTCTAAATGCTTCCTTTACGCTTTATAAAGAATTAACTTTTCAAAGTTGGCTAAAATGAGTTTCTTTTTCACAAATTGCTTAAGGTTTTTTCCATTTCTTATTATAGTTGAGTTTTCATGTTACTTATTCTCTTCTCTCACACCTTGTAGGTGAGCTTGGGAATCAAAAGTAACACTTGAACTCTCTTTTTTATCTTTTGGAAAATTACTAACTCCTTGTATGTAGAACCAAAAAATCATTTGTCGAAGAAGGAAGGTTTGAAACATGAACCTACTAATACATGTTTGATTATAGGTTTTCCAAATGGTGTGCTACTTAAAACTACATTATGCTAAACAAGATAAAAAAACACACCACATACAATCACATTGTATTGTAGGTTTTAGAAAAGGGTAGGTCCCTATCTGCTTAACTAGAACATAACCCCTTTGGTGTAATGCCTTAAGCTACAAAAATGGGTGTGGTTATAGGAACCCTAAAGTAATACACCACTGAGTAACCTCGTGGATGAAATAGGAAGCACTCCCACTTACCCACTTGAACTAGTTTTTACATTGTGAGTTAGAGTGAAAGTTCTCCATATCATAACCCTAATGAGAATACACGTGAATGCATTTATTGCTCACCGTATTTGAAGGGGGGTAAAGTAAAGCTCGAGATAATCCTTGGGAAAACCTTGGTAAATTGAGCTCACATTAGACAAATTTTTGACACCTAGTTGTGCGATCTACTTAGGAAATCCATTTTGTCTTGAAGCCCACTTTACTAGTCGATTATCGCATCTTGTTGAACCATCATGAAGTGACAACTTACTTGGAGTCTAAACCTTATTTTTTCGAACAAGGAAAAGAGTCCACTTACGTTAGATCTTAGTGTTATTCATCACGAGATTTATGACGTATCACTTAGCTTAGTTTCTTTCTCTCCTAAGGACGAGGCAAAACTCTGCCCAAAACGACGCTTCATTTATTTCCACCTCATTTTGTCTATACCCTTGCACTCTTGTTTCCCATTTGGGACAAGAAGCAGGAATACCTCACGAGTGTTATCATAAATAGTGTTTTCCACATTTTTTTTTGTTTGCACCCATCCATGTTGGCAACTAGGTTATTAAATGTCTAAGAGTGTGTGAGTACAATTTCAAATATTTGATAGTACTTTGATCTTGGTTTCAAGATAATCTTCATATCTAGGATTTCAAGTCATCATTATTTATCCTTGAGTTGTTATTTTTTTCTCGTATTTTAGCTCATATAATTATGGTATTTATATCCTTTTCTTCATTTTTTAGAACTTGGTATAAGTTTCCTTATTATATCATTACACTGCTCACATGGATAATAAATTTGGCTATACTTGTACTGAGTTTTGATTCCAACATCATCTAAGTCTTTTGAGAGTTTTGATACTTCTTTGTTTATATTTTGATGACATCATCTTAATAATAACACCTTGCTTGATTTGTTAACGTACAAAATAGTGTTGTTATGATATCGACATTCACAACTTCCATTATCAAAAACTTAGGTTTTTTCGGCATTTAAACTTGTCATAGTATATCTTGTGGGGAGATTGCGTCAATATCACTTTGGTACTTAATTCTTATTGGTATTCTAACTCGACCAATATGTTTCATAGGATATTGTCAATATCTATCTTGCACCTATCATTTAAATCATATCTTAGAGTATAGTCTTTCTAAAAATTAAACTTGAGTGAATGTTTTGGTTTGTTAGAGTCCTCGTGTGATTATCCCTAGAATAATAATAGTTACATAGCATTACATTTAGGACACACTAGGGTATTAAGACTTCATATGACTTACATGATATACACCTAGGTTTCATAAAACTTTGAATACATTTAGAAAAAATATAGTACAAATTTTGACTAGTAATGCTAAGAATAAAAAAAACTGGCATCTAAACCAAATGAGTGTGACTTAGAAGAAAATCCTTTTACATCATTCCCATTCAGTGGTAATAGCTTAGTGCCTCTCTATTTCACAAGTTAAAGACACAAAACCTTTGGTTGATCATAACAGTGAAGAATCTGATTCTTCCGAGAAACAACATAAGTTAGACCTAGTTTCGATTCGATGAGCTCCTTTATTATAAAAAAGATCAAGTACTCACAAGAGTTCTTGAGTTAGGAGCCAAGCTTTCACAACAACGTGAAGCAGAGAATAAAATCATTAACCATAAAATGCAAGAGATAAAATCCCTATTGGACATGGATAGCCCCTTAGATGTAGGGTATTCTTCTACTTCCAGACAACATAGTAAATTTTTTGAGGAAAAACCCATTAAAACCAACAGGTGATTCATGAAAGCCTTATTAGTAAGCTTCATGTAAAATAGAAGTTGAACATGAACATAAAGGCTCACTACCTCTTAGGTTTGACGAAGAATATGATCCCTTAATTGAAGAAGAGATCCTCTAAAGAAATATATTAAAACTCAACCAAAAGTTATAAAACTTAGGTTCTTTGAGTAGGAATGTGCATAATGATAAACTCAAGATGAAATCCGGTGATTTTCACTTTGATCTATATGATGACAACAACCTTACTGTCACATGATAATAAACTTGCTATCGTACGAGTACAAATTTCCTTTAATGTGTGTGAAGCCTTTCTGTCACTTGAATTGAAAATGAAATCTTATTTCAGGTGAAGAATTTACACACAAACCCCAAAAAATTCACCATGTTCACGAAAGTGGTTTTGGGGATATTCACTAGGAAATATTCCACCTTTGATTTCCCATAGGTCTCCTAAAATAAACCCTGACTGGTGTAACCTTATATTCACTAGCCTATGGCACTAAATCCATCATACCATTAGAAGTGGAGCTTCCCTCCATTAGAATATCACTTTGGGACTATCTTGATAATGATACGGACTATAGAGTTTCTCGGCTAGCATAGCTAGAGTTGTTAGATGAGAAGCATATAAGAGCACTTAATCACTTGAAGGTTTACTAGAAAAATGTGTCAAGAGGATATAACAAGAGGAAAATTCATCATGAATTTGATATAGGTGATCTTGTTCTAAAATAAAATAAGAAAAACACTATCAAGGATAGAGAAAAGAAAGGAAATTTTGAGGCTAACTGGTTAGGGCCCTTATGTGGTGGTTGCTAAACATGGATCAAGAGCTTATAAAATTGCATATTTAGATGGTGAAGAGATTACAGAACATATGAATTCCATGCATCTCAAGATTTTTATACGCTTAAGTATGGTGCCCGATATCAAAAAAATACCTAAAAAGTAGGAAAAGAAAGAAAAAAACAAGCAAAAAACCAAAAAATCAAGAAAACAGTAAAGAAAAATAGGTCATCGAAGTGTGAAAAACACACAATTTTGGTGCATTGGAATGGTCCTTGGGTGAAAACAAGTTTCTGATGCTCAAGGAGGTTTTTTGTTCACAATTTACTCTTGTATTTGGACAAATAACCATCACTTTTGTGTAGGATTTGTTCCCCTTGTCATGTCTAGCAACCTTTCCCTGAATCCACCTTGCGAAGCTGTGATTTTGGCTTGTTTGTTCTTATATCCACATGAGAGGGTTTCCTTTGTGTATTCCCATTTAATGTTGGGGGCACCTTCACATTTCACCTTCTTAAATATACACATGTGGCATTATGCCTTTTGTATATTCCCACATCATGATGGGGGCATCCACACTTATTTTTCATTATACATTGCTTTCAAAATAGACCTTAGAAGAAGAAAAAACATTTGGAAAAGATATACAAAAATATAAACATTCGAAATACCCCATTCTAGAGATGCAAACTACATCAATCCAAATAACATTGTCTCTAGGTAACCTCGAAAACAATGTGAATAGTAGCAGTAAAAAGATGTATTTTACAATCACACCAAAAACTTTAAAAATAATATCACAACTATCCTACAAAAACAAAGTCTTAGTTTACTTTACTTTAGTGGTTGTTTTGTAGAGTGTTGATAGCATTTTTTTCCCATGTTGTATGTTGAAATTGGATTCATTTGCTTAGGTTAATTTTTACTTAGCTATTGTATTTTAGTTTATTCTATCATGCATACTTGTTTATAATTATAGTATTTTTTGTTTGTTTTATTTCCATTGCATTGTGTGATATGTTTACAATATTGAGATCAATTGCTCACTTTAGTTAAGTATTTACTTAGTTCGTTGCATTAGATTAATTTTACATGCTTCTGATTAGTTTGTAGTATGTTATTTTGTAATTAGGTTGTGCTTGTAAATTAATTATAAATTTTTTTTGTCATCATTACATATATCACATCTATCATCATGTCTAACACCATAAAAATACATCATATATACAAAAAGATGTTGAGTTTTACATCATGCATGTATACTAAGATGACAATTACATATCGTATCATCAATGGGGGTAAGAGGTGTTGCACATAATCACAAATCTATCACCCCCCATGCCAATATAATATATATCATCCCATATGCTAACATCTACCAAAGTATCACATATACAAACCATATGATAGTATCTAAGGATATATCACTAATCGACAACATGTGGTAAATTGTCAATATCTATCATGATACATACATATGGAATGAAACCATAAAACATCATGATATAATAAAAAAAATATCGATAAACATGAATCATCATCATAAAGAATATAAAAACATGACAGTATACACCATCAAATGTCCATATATACATGTGTAAATATCTATCTCAAAATAAGATATACATCATCAATACAAAATCTACCATCAAAAGGGGCATGAATCAAAACTGAGCCTTTATCATAGGGCATGATAAAAAATGGTACATCCATACATACATTGATCAAAATAAGCCTTCATATGAGGCATACATACATATAAAAGGTTTTTCATATATCAATTTGTATCATCTATGGCTCTCCCCCCTCTCTTGAGACTGCCATTAAATGGGTCCTGAAATGGAGGCTGTTGTTATTGCTGATGGGATGGTCTAGCTCTGTGTGTACCACACCTTTCTAAATGGTGGGCTATTGTACCAACTACCTCGACCTCCATGACCTATATCCTATCCTTTTTACACCTAGATGATCAAACAAATTCACTCTATGACCCTCTAGCACTACATGATAGTAGGTGGCCTTGTGATACGAGGCCTCACCAATAGCTCTCTTAATGTCATGTATCATCTCAGTATCACCAAAAGTTATAGCTACCCGAATAATAGAATCACAGCTAATTTGTAAGTCTACCAATGTTCTCTTGATCCTATATCAGTGTGATAACCTGTTGATCTATGTCTGATGTAGAAAATTTGGACATGAGCCCGTGCCTGATCTCTCTGCGTAGTGATACCCTACACCTAAGCTTGGGACTGATCTCGTTGTGTAATAAAAACATTCGTTTGTGACTGTGCTTGATGTAATAGGATCAATATCTACATACCCTATGATGTTAGCTACTATATCTACAACAAACATGTAACCCAATCTCCATCCTAACCAACCTGATCTCTCACCTAGTCTCTCTCCATTGTAATGATCTGGAGTTGTGCCCTCACATGATCTCTCTCAGCCACCACCTATAACTAAGCAACTATCACCGCATTTAATTTCTACTAAAGTAAAAATAATTGTCCATCATCTCCACCACCACCTAGAGCATGAGGTGGCAGACCCTGCTTCAGATACACCTACCATAATGGAACATGGATACCAAGTGGAATCTGAACTAGAGGAAACTTTAAATAGGGAGGCTAGGGCACTTGTCTCTACCTAGGCCTAGGCCCCTATGCCCCACCCCCATCATGATGTCGAACTTCGAAAGGATCATTATCCTCATCATCATCTCCATTATCCCCACCACCCTCATCACCACTACTAGGAGGCCCCACTGGAGGTTCTCCCATTCTTGCATCCCACACTGCTCTAGGAATCATCAATCAACAAGGTAAAAATGTGTGGTACCACAAAGCATACCCTACTATACAACTCAGTTTCCTAACCTGTCTCAAAGGTACCCACTAAAATGGCACCATCTGTAAATAGTTGGCCATGGCTATGTCTCTGGTAATCTGTGGCCCCATATCGGAATACTCTCAAGCTGTGCACGTATACCACATTTCCAGATCTAATACATCTTGTATAAGGAAAAACTATCTATGACACTGATCAACTCTGTAAAACTCTAGAATATAGCTACAACTTCCTAGCTTAAAGTGCTCCATGGTTGATATACTAAGCTCTAGGCCATGTTCAAGCCACTAGAAATATCTATATGGCCTCCATACTACCATGACCTGTTGTAAGTCATCCAAATGTTGGTGGTAATGGTAGGTATCTCCCATGTTCGGCCACACATCATCACTGATCGGAACCCAAACCATAGTAGAAGGATCCTTTGGAGCTCAAGCTCTTAATACACCTGTGGGATGACCAATAGTAATATGGCCTCATGCCCAAATCTATAACAATTTGGTTGGACCTACCATCTTTTAATGGTTAATATGATCAAGTAAAGGTCCCAGTATGAACTGGCCCCAACAGTATTTTTCGCCATCAATCATATCGCGTATCAATTCAATATGACCAAGTGGAAATGAAGCTCTAGTATTTTCAGGGAGTAAAAATCCACTGACAAAATCCATCAGGTATACTACGAATCAATCAAGCTCAGGATCTGTATACACGACGATAATCTCACTTTCATCCCAGAGCGTGATATATCTGGAATATGAAATAACTCTATAACACACTAATAAATATCAGGTTGGTGACTTATGTATTGAATTAACTCCCCCTAGATGGGGACTCACATAATATTCCATACATCTTCCAAGGTAATAGTAATCTCTCTAGTGGGGATTTGGAAGCATTCACTCTCGCTATGCCATTGCTCGGCTACAGGTGTCAGGAGGCCATGGTATAGTGTGATCTATGGCATATCGGCCATGTAGAATAGCCCTGTAACACATAAAAGGATATCCAATATCCTCCAGTCATCCTCATCAATTTGTACCTCTATCACAACAGGGTGACCATATCTCTCTCTGCTGTGAAGGGAAGGCAGTATTCTCTGTGCACAACAAACACTACACTTGTTAGGGCTACATTTCGATGTACTTATATCTACATTTATATCTCTATTCTTGTTTTATTCTTCTAAAAATACTAATTTTCACTTTCTTCTACAGAATTCTAGTCTATATTCATCTACAGAACTTATTTTTCTTACAAAAATTGGATAAGTATATTCTTCTGGTGCATGTGCACCCCATTTGACACCTACGTGCTTATTTCAATGCATACGTGCCTAACATGTATATGCTCCCTTTTCAACGCATACACATCTATATTGATGGGTACGCTCCTAACCTTCTCCACCAAACCCCACCCAATTACACAGGATGCATACGCACCCAGTATGACGCCTACACCTCCCAATCGATGTGTGTATGCACATGTGTGTGTTTTACCTCCCTCAATGCATATGTGTGCCCTTCGATGGATATGTGTGCATGTACCTACATTTTGACAAGTACACCTACTCCTACCCATGTTTTTGATGCATGTGCACATGTGCATACATATTTTTCCCTAAAAATAACCTTAAAAGTGCTACAAACATAATCAAATGTGAAAATGAAAAAGTAAGGATAGGACACTCAAGAAGGGTCCGCCCATTACATCCTGAAGATACTCCCAGATGTGGTGTGCTCATCTCCTCCATAAAAACCTTTCTCTCTCACTCAACTACTCTCGCACTCACTCGTGGTAAAAAATTACAAGATATATGCTATAAATGAACTAGTCATGATTAATTCCCCCCTGGGTGGGTATATTAGGCTGTTGTGATGCCCCTGGGTCATGTTTTCTCTGTTATGATCACTCTAACACTTCTTCTCTTCACTAAATTGATTATTTTTATTAAATATTATTTTTTTGATAATTTTCCACTACGATGGGGCACTATTTGCCACCTAGTGTTTATCTCTTCACCCTGCGGAATTTTTAAATATTTCTAGGCACTATTTGTCATTCTATTTTTTTCTTCTATTTTTATCTATCGCCATGATTATTCTTAAGTAATTGTTTTTGCCCCTTTTTTCTTTTCACCGAGGCATGTTACTACTACCTGACACCCATTCTCCTCACTCTAGAGAAACTTCGTGTGCCTCTAGGAGATATTCTATTTCTTAAATTCTTATAACCGATCAAAAAAATTAAAAACTACAAAATCATTCAAAAAAACAAAAAAATTATAAAAAATTCAAAAATTGACAAAAATTGGTATTAAGCTCAAAACACAACTAAACTTTGTGTCTCTCACATGATGTTCATCTTATATCTTGTTGGAATTTCCATGCATATTGAGACAATGAATTGTGGATCCTCTAGATCTACAAATCATTTACAAAAGCTACACTGCTTACTTCATCGATACTCTGGGGCATGAGTTTCCTGGTATTGTTTCGCTGTGCACTCTACTTTATCATCTGACCTAATTGTCCTCCATCCTTTCCCTTGCATATACAAATTTCTTGGGTCATCATTTTAAAACCTTGTTGTTTATAAAAACATTTGGGATTACAGCTAGATAAAAAAATATTTGTGCAAATATCTCTAACGTTGTTGGTTTACGTATGTGTGATTGTACTTATTTCCCTATTAGGTGAGTTTGATTGATTTTTGTATTGCATTACATTCATGTATGTTGCATGGAGTTGGCCATTTTTAGCAATGGACAGTTGTTTGTATCTTGTATTTTCATGTCATTTTACATTTTTTTCGTATGCTCATAATTTAGTAAGGACTGATGATGAAGATTACTAGCAATGTGATGAATAGAATTATTTCTATAGCACTGGTTTACAGATATATCAAAATCCCTTTTCTTCTTATTTCTCTTTTATCTCCCCTTTCTTCTCTTCCCTCTATTCTTTCTTCTTTTCTCCTTTCGATCATCGATCGAGTTCCTCTATCACCCCATCGAAACTCAAGGGGGCATCCTTCATCCCACTAATTTTTCTTCTACCCTTTTATATTTTTTAGCTGTTTGTAGTTATCTACTATATTTTAAGTGATGTCACATACGTCACCTCAAAGAGGAAAAGATGTAGACACCAATAATTTTGTCTACATGATCTTATTACTAAGACCATACGAACTATCCTAGTCTCGTGTTAATTTGCTACAATGCGCTAGTAAATTACCCTTTATAACCTCTCCTACACCCCTTAACCCTGTTAATCCCTCTCTAACCAGCTTTTATAAGCTTGTTTCCATTTAATTAACCTTGTTTAGGTTAATTAACCCTCTTATTGAATTTCTAAGAAGGATTTGAATTTCTAAACAAATATCTTACCTTTTCAAATAACCACTTAGCTTCCTAAAACTCTGTTCACACTTCCAAATATGTTTTTCTAAAAATTAATTTTTTGAACCCTTTTAAGTCCCACATGCATCCAGAACATCATTTTCTCAAATACAAAACTATAAATAGAGGCATACCCCTCCCACCTTTTCCTAAGAACACACTCTCTCTCTTATTTATGATTTAAACCATTTTAGGTCTCTTAGAGTTATTCCATAGTTTATTTGAGCTATTTACTTGTTATTTGCTAATTCATTTCAAAGATTTAGGTAAATGGGAGAATCGATTAATTGTGAGCTTCCATTCTTAAGATTTTGAAACATCAACAATCACAAAAATGATTACTATAGCTTTAATAGGTTCATTTATTGTAGCTTTCATGGAGTAGAGAACAAATATAGTTATGTTTAGAGGTTGATTATTTGTTTTAAGATTTATATATGCATGCAAATAGGTAGCTCTTGTTTATCTCATATCTGATGGTCCGTTGAATAGTTTTTTAAAGCTTTTGGGGCCTCTTTTGTGTTCTTACCCCATTTTATAAGCTTTTACAAAATTTTCATTGCACACAGTATCAAGTGCGACATGCACAAGAGCTACGTAGGGCATTATTTAGAACACACACATGCACATAGAACTACATTAGGTCTGAGATGTAAGGAAACACTTAGTTATAAGATAACCATTGTAACAAATAAGGACAATCCAAACCCTCATTTTGCATCTTTATTTTTTAGGATTTGATGTCTCTTTGAGGGTTTTACAGGTCATTATTTCATTGTAGGTTTCCAGTGACTTTGGCGATCATTATGAGACCTCATAGTGACCAAAGGAGAATACCACCGAATACCTCATGACCATTTAGAGTAGGTTTGTTTAATATTTCTGCAGACATAGGCACCCAAAAATAGGTCTAGGATACCCACATGCGCCCCTATCCCTCTCCAGACACCCCATTCTAGGAAAATTATCATCTTAGACACTTTTAAGAGGCTATGTGCAACGCTTCCCACTCTCTATTCATCCGGTTAACACTTTGGCACAGTCCAGGAATAATTGTGAAATAACTAAGTCATCTTACCTCTTCTTTACACTTATGGTTTCATATATTTTGGCTTATTTTGCTTGGGTTAATTTATGTATTTAATTGATTATTCATTTATTAATACAATAGTAATTAGATTAGGCATATATTTCCATATTTAACTTAATCATTTTGGTGAACTCGACCTTTCGAACACACTTAAGATCTTTATTTTTTCTTTTCTTATATATTTCTATGATGCTCTCATCATGAATATTTCTATTCCTGATTTCTTACTCCTCCATCCCGAGATAAGGTCTAAGATCATCACTTTCTTGGCTACTACTCGTGTTCCATATGACATTCATTAAGACCTAGTATACAACACATTTATGGATGCATTTTCTCTATCCATTACTTTTTGAGCTAATCCTATTGCTGATCATGTTGCTTTTGACAATGATTCTCCTTTATACATCATGATGTACATCCATAATATTGGTTTCAAGTGAGTTATAGTCGATAATGGATTATAAATTAACTTGTACACTCTAATGTTTCTTAAGGCTTTAGGTCTCTCAACTGCTAATTCTAGTCCTTCATCTCTTTCTCTTAGTGCATTCGATGGTTCTATTCATCCATGCATCATTCATATTACTTTACCCATTACTAGTGGTCCAAAAACCATTAATACAATTTTCTTTATCATGGAATTCCTATTTTTTATAACTACTTACTTGGCAGACCATGACTTCATGCCATGCAAGTTGTACCTTCCATAATACATTGATGTGTCAAATTCTTACATGAGGGTATTGAATACAACATTTCTATTGATTGTGAACCATTCAAATATTGAAAACATGATCCCACAACTACCATACCCACTTTAAAATATGTTACTACTGATGAACCAAAACCTATGGATCCTCTGCTTAACTTAGTAGCTACTATTTGCATGTTGGATGTTGTTCCATCCTCGTCATCGCTCCTCCCATTACTACAAATTATATGATACTTTATTGAGGAACTATCCACACATCATAAATCATTCCACCTACTACATCATCTCATGAGAAACCATTTTTAGAAAAACCTAATTTCATATGTACACTCTTCATGAATAATTCTTATTGGGAGCATATTCCATTTGATCCTACTTGTGATGACACTATATGCACACATGATGGGTTGGCTAAGATGGGATTTACAGTTGATGACATATTTCCTCCACCCTATGATCCACATCGTTATCATGGATTCACTCATAATACTACTACTTATGGGATTCACGTATTTCATCTCATAGTGTTTTTTGCAAGAGATCCTTGTGCTTCTTTGTTTACACTTGGACAGTCTTGGCTCGACTATATTGGGGGCACCTTCAATCTTGATAATATTGACATTTTGTTTCTTATGAATTTTGGCCTTTTGGTCATGTCTTCATTTGTAATAACTCTTTTCTTGGCTATTCATAAAATCTTTACACGCTAGTATGCACATGGTTTTCCACCACCTCCTTTCACTGATAAAGAATATGCAAAGGTCATGTACAACCTTCACCATAATGGCTCACTACGTTATCAACCCAAAACTATTGCTTATCATGTATTAGATTCTTTACCTATCATTTTTTATCATGACAATAATGACCTCCTAGATGACGTTGCTTGATCTATTTTCTCATCAAAAACTTGGGGGGCATAACACCTCTTTCTTCCCCCCTAGCATTAGCAAGCGTCTTATTTTCTCATCATTTCACATATAGTATCTCGCATACACATCTTGACATATTTGCATATTGTCATTTCCCTACGATGCACTCTTGTGGTTTAGTTCACACTCGATTGTTAAGGGCGTACTATACAAATTAACCTCACACACTACACATTTCACATATACGACACATTCTTCTACACATTTCACATCCTACACATATTTTACCTCTTCTTCTTACATCTACTATATATCTTAAAAAATTTGCACTTTCCATTCATTACGCATCTTATACCTCTATGACATCTTATAATTCCTACACATCATACATATTGTGGACTTTCTACATCTTCTCTTCACATCTTCTTTCTATACATCATATGCACTTTGTGCTAAACACTATACACATCTTCGACTTTATTTGCTTACATATACTATGCACAATAGGATCTTTGTGCTCTCCTACTACCTTCCATAAAGTTCGAGCTGTACACTACACATATTCAATCAACCCATTCAAAACACATATTTCTAGAGTCACAATCTCAAACACCATACTATATACTTACAATCTACATCTTCCTAGCACATCCTACTTACACATCTCACTATAACACTTCAGGGTCGAACGCTTACAAGTGCACACTACCCGACGATGCACTCTAGTCTCATGGTTCATACTCGAATACTAGGGGTCTAGATCTGCATTGAACCTCACCTCACCAAACTCACATAATCCTACACTTGGTATTCACAATCAATCAATCCTTCTAGCTATCAAATTAGGTGACGCTATTATGCAATTTTCACTTCATTCGTCATAATAATCACTCTTCTACAATATTATTCAAACATTATAAGATATATGATACATATTCAATAATTTTAGTGTCTCATTCACACCTTCCTACATCCTAATTCAGTCTTACATATCACATGAAATCATCCTACAATCTACTTTTCACGTTCTATTCATCAAATTTTTACTGCATACAACAACATCATTCAAACTATTTCCTAATGACGCACTCTTGTTATATGGTTCACTCTCGAATGCTAAGGGGTATTGTGTAAATGAACCTAATCTCAATCATGCATACATCTGTACTCAGAGGGAACACTACCCCTATCACATTCACATTGCATTCCATTCCATACCATCGAAAACATACTTTATATATTGGTTGCATTTACTTTTGTGTACTTATGCTTTTACATGTTAATTTTTTACACATGTATGATAGATATCTTGTATGTCATTATATTTTTCCATATATACATGCACGTTTAATTGATTTATAGTTGTGATCAAATATTCTATAGATCCACACTCACAAAATGAATGTTTGGTGTAGTACCTATTACCAGTCCCATAGATGATCCTAGGGGCATCTATTTTCATACATTTGAGGTTTTATTGTTTCATTTTGTTTCATAGCACCTTACTTTATCAGATTATACATGTTTTGACATAATTTTTATTTTTCTAACATGTTTATGGGTGTTTCATGTGAAAAATTTGTTATGCATGATTATTTGCTTCCATGGTTATTTGTTACATTGCTTATCATTGTTTAATCTTTGTATGAAATTACTTACAATATTTTCCATTAGTCTTGTGTGCACACTTTCTACTTTTGGATTCATTGGCCTTAATTGTCTTGCAAAATTGTGAGTGATGTCCCATATTTGCAACCCACTTTTTGTGGTATATATTGTCTTCCTTCATCTTTATCTTATACATTGTATGTTTAGATTACATTTAGTTTTGTACATGCATCTTTGTATTTTATTGTACTAACACTTGTCTCCTACCCACTTTGTTTATGGTTTCTACCAAGCATATTCCCTTCCCCCTGTAGGGCACAATTTTATCACATCAGTCGGTCCTTATTTGGGTGACATACTCCTTTAGCAAAGTGCATGCACCCTAAATGAGGGGGGCATAATTTGGGTGAATTAATCATCCCATACAATGTTATACAGTCATAGTTCCTCACAACACAATACCGGTATAACATAGTAGTCAGTATAGGAGTGGGTTTAGAATGAAACTTGGGTCCTTAGCACAATAAAGACACTAGTGCCTAGACTAGGATAGTAGCACCTGAGTGCCCCTCACCTTTCATAGAATCCTATGACCAGGGGAAGTTACACAACATTTGATAGTTCAACATAGTCTACAAAAATCCACACAACATATTTTATAGGGCACACAATCCTTAGCACTTGACATGCATGCACTATAAAACACTTTTCAATTTCACATTTGATCAAATTGTTTGAATTTTTACCTACCATCTACAATAGAGTTATATATTACGGGAAGTAGTTAAGGCTTGGAGGATAACACCAGAATTTTCTCCCTACACTTCTTCCATGACTTGGCGTGAGATTGCCCCAAACACTTGTGTATGGCGCACCTGATGTGAGATATCCCAAAAACCTCATTCATCTACAACATATTCAAGATCCTTTATACATCATATTTATCATCATGGATTAGGTGCACATGTTATTTTTTCACTTTCATATTTTACATACATTTTACACATTTCAATCATATACAAGCGTATTTGACTACTTTTTTGTTCTTCTCTATTGCAGGTCCATCCTTAAGGGAAGCGATAGCCACTTCACAACATCATCAACAAAAATCACATCAACATCAACATTGAAAATGGGAAAATGACGACATCTACACATGAGTTTTTACCCTAGGGTAATTTTCATCATCACTTTTTACACTTTTTCCTCTTTAGCATCCACGCTTCACATTTTTTATCAGTCCATGCTTTGTCTTGTCGCTCAATATGTTCTCATAATAGATCTACATGGTTATCAGGTACACATCTCTTATCTACTTTATGTTATCGAGATTTCACTTAGTAACATAAAGTGGTGGAAAATGTAAACACAAAGTCAAGCACTTTGGGTATTTATTTAATCCTTATTACATACTACTATTCATATGATTCATAAGTAAGAAAACTAGTAACTAACCCATGTCTTTGGCTACATTTCTTTAATTTTTGTGTCCTTTCACACTTACTTTCTTAGTCTGACTTTTTATAACTTGACATTTATTATCGTATACACTAATGCTCAGCTAAGACGTCAGCGCCAGGCGCCCTCATTCCCTCTAGGTTCCCCTGACCTCAGTATACTTTGTTCACAATTTTTAGGTCCTTTCTAACAATTTTAGCATCTTATATTTTTGGTATTCAAACTTTTCGGGATTAATTACAAAATTCAAGCAAGGGAATCATATAAATATAAAATTATGTGATCATAATAAAACACCAATCACTAAGCATTAGCTATCACCACCTAAGGTTACATCCATTAAATATATAATAGATGCAATACATGCATCTAGCACCATCTAAGGGACACAAGGGCTGGAAATTTTACATACAATTCATATGAGGGAAGTTCATTTTATTCCATGCACATATCTATTACATTTTTGCACATCTAGCTACTTTCTTGCTATCAAGTGTGACACACGTAAGAGCCACCTAGGGCATGATTCTGCAAAAAAACACACATAAAACTAAATTGGGTTATATATGTAGTGCAATGCATAGTCATAAGATCACCATTGCGACATTTGAGGATAGTCTGACCCCTTAGTTTGCATCTTTCTTTTTAGGATTTGATGTCTCTTTAAGGGTTTTGGAGGTCATTATTTTATTGCAAGTTTCAAGTGACTTTGGTGATCATTGTGTGACCTCATAACAACAAAATAAAAATAACAATGAATAGCTTGTGACTACTCAGATGAGGTTTCTTAAACATTTCCGTAGACAGGCATGCAAAAACAGGTCTAGGGTTCCTCTAGGTGCCCCTATCCCTCTCAAGATGCCCCAATCAAGGAAGATCGTCATCTCACACACTTTTCTAAGGATTTGCTAAAAAAATCTCCCTCTCTATTCATCTAGTTAGCATTTTAGCATAGTCTAGGAATAATTGTGAAATAACAAGTCATCTTACCTCTTATTTACACTTAGGGCTTCATATATTTTTGCTTAGATTGCTTGGGTTGATTTTTATATTTAATTGATTATTCATTTAGTGCTACAATAAGAATCATATTAGGCATATATTTCCATATTTATTTTAATCATGAATCTTCTAAGGAAAATGAAAATGGAAAAGTGGAGAGAGAAAGAATAAGTAAAAGAGAAACCAAAGGGTAGATCTCTAGTTGCATTCGTACCTTCGAATCATATATGGGTTATTTATTTTGGTGCATCACATCATATGGATTATTCAAACATTGAGTTAATTTCCTTGGACCAATGTGACATTCCTACTATGTGATTGGATGATGAAATTTCTACTCATGTTTTTGGGAAAGGTTATATTAAAGTGATTGAAGGAGCATTCAATAATGTTCTAAGTATTCCATCACTATCAACTAATATCCTATTATTCTATCACATTACTCACCTTAGTTAGGGTATTCAAGTTGATTTTCAATCTAAATTTAGTTTATGTTAGAGATTTGTATAGTGACACTATCATTGCAGTGGGTTTATTCGATCATCAAACTTGGTTATATTCTTTCTCTTATTTTGTATCTTCTTCAAATTGTTCATTAGATTCAATTGTAATTTATGATAATCCTAAGATTGAGAAATAATATGATTATGAGGAATTTTATTCTAGCAAAAAATGAATGGAATAGTGATGGGGAACCAAATCCACCATCTATTTGTCACCTTCAAAAGTTTGAGGAGTTATTTCTTGATCCACCTACTTCTAGTCCACTATGTACTTTTTAGGGAGAAAGCAATTTGATTTAGTACTCATGAGACATAGAGGAGTATTATAAAAAAATTATAGGGCTTCCACATTCCTTCTTTGTTGTTTCTTCATATCCATCATCCCTTCATAATAAATTGACACTTCTAAATTATATGAGAAACATATTTATTTGGATAAGAACCACACCTTTGTTAGCGTTCCATTAGACACTTTTCAAATGCATTCAATACTTCATGGTGATCCACTCTTCACTACATCTAGTTTTAATCCATACTCACTCCAGGAGGCTTATTTACATGATATATGGTGGCGTTAGATAGTTTTAGCTATGAGTGGGAATTTTTAGTCCTACCTTATCTTCTTTACCTATCTTTTTGGGGAGTTTTTTTCCACTTGGTTTTCTCCTATCACTCCAATTTTTGATAGATGCATTATACGTGGGGTACCTCATAAGGCCTTACTGCTGGGACCCACCTTATTTTTTTTCCCATTTAAGCTATTATTAAGGGGGGTGTCCGTGTAGGATATATTTTTCCTCATATTTATTTACTTGAAATAAATCCTCGCCCTTGGTGACTCATCTTGCTTAGGTATATTCAATATCACAGTAGTTACTATGACATGTCATAGTGTGTCATAGAAGTTATATTCCTATTCTAGCATGTAACTCCCCTTCCCATTCTATGAATATTCTCATGGAGGAGTTACAAAAACATTTTATTTGTACATACCACCTATTGAGAGGTTCCTTGTTTTACATTATTCTTATTCTTATAGTTAATGACATGAATTATTTTCTAATCTATTCCCATGAATATTTTTACCAAAACACATTACATACATTCAACTAGCTGAATTCTTTTATCACACACTTATTGGTATAGTTTTTTTTATTAAAGATAAATAGTTTTGAAGGGACCATACCCTAAAGTAAAACCAAAAAGGCTCAACATCCAAGATATACAAGCAAGAAAAAAGTGGTTTTTTGATATGTGGTGACCATACCCCAACCAAAATCCAAAAATCTTGATAAAACTATAAGAACAACAACAAGGAAACTTAAATTAAATTCTATGTAGTTTTCCATCTACCTTCACTACTTAATATTGGTTAAATAGGTGGTTTACAATAAGCTAATTTATTTTTCCCATCATCCTTAGAATAAAACCAAAGGTAGATAACTAGTAGCACACAGACATAAAATTTAATTAACATACTTTAATTTTAAATCAGTAAACCCAAATTTATACTTTATAAGAAATAAAGAAATTAATATTAAAACTTATTTTATATTAAGATGTTATAGTTTGATAATTAATCAGTAGACCTCATATTTTAAATATATAATTAAGTAATTACAACATTAAAAATAATTAATCATTTATAATAATAAACTTTATTATTGAGTAAATAAGGTTACACACACACACACAAATTTTAATTGCTACTTTTTAACAAAGGTTGTAAGGGAGCCTTTCCTATCTATATTAATATTTCATAAAAATTACATTAGGAAATTCTTGGATCATGTTGCAATTATGTAAACTAAACCTCCTACCCTTAATAACTTATATATCATGTACATCTTCATATTTATATTTTATAATATATTCCAACTTAGCTATGCATATAAAATAATTGGACTAAGTTTTAAACACACCCCCCCCCCCCCCCCCCCCCCCCACCCCCGAAAAAAGAGCCTAAACAAAATAAGATGGCCCCTTACCCCATTTTTAAGGTGAATCAACTTCCTTTATCTTTATGAAACTACTAGCATGGGGGCCTTCCTTATTTCATGTAGGGGAGGAATATATAAGCCTACATATCCTTTTGTAGTTTTTCATTCTTCTCAAAACTCATCCCAAATGGGATTTTTAAGTTCCATCAAATCCAATTTTGTAATGTTGGTGAGAGAGCTAGGGGGATTAAATTTTGTAAAGATTGTAGAGATATACCATTACAACTAAAATATTATTATCCAATTGAGTATATGTAGTTGTAGGAATAAATCCATGTTGCATTCTAGGTAAACATGAAGTGGTACATTCTACAAAAATTGATACATCATGCCCTTATGTTTAGGATTAATGAAGTGAATTTCCAAGGAAAGGGTCATTCACCTATATAGTACCACTTCTAGAAAAGTTTCTATGAAAATTGAGGAAATATATGAGTTAAAATGAGACCTCCATTCATATTCCAAATACTGAGAACCCAAGATGTCTAAGATGGAAACATAGAGTTCCCTTAATTGTAGAATAAAATTTCCCTTTAGCCACCCTTTTGAAACTTACTAAATAAATTCAATTTCCCGCATACTCTCTTAAACTAGGATAGAGAAAATTATACATGCTAGAGTATATGTGAGATAAAGTGAATCCAAACATAAGATATTGAATGTATTAACAAATGATGCATGAAAAACCTTATGAAGGAAAATACGCATGGGTGAAATGAAGGAGAAGGAAAATATGCATGGGTTAGATCATGGGAATAAAAACTTGTGATATTGAATGTATAAAAAAATGAAGCATGGACAACCTTATAAAGGAAAATATGCATGGGTGAAATGAAGGAGAAGGAGACAACAAATGATTCCCCTAAAGAGAAATGTACTTTACATGCTCAATAAATCAAGCATGAGGGAGATGTTTAATTAATGATGAAGGCAATATATTAAAGTGATAGAAAATGAGATGGATGAATCAAGGGGGAATCTTGACACCAACAAGATAGAATCCCCAACTTTAAATAAAATTTTTTTTCCACCATGGAAGGATCCTCTTTATTTTCTCAAACATTTGCCAAGAAGTCTACAAACCTATTTTCCTCCCTATAAAAATGGAGTATATCCCAAGATATAAATTTTGAGAGGTGATTATTTTAAAAGGTCATAATTTATCTTTTGAAAAAGTTTTGGAATTCATATCTTTTATTTCCTTAATAATAATAATAATAATAATAATAATGGAATCATATTCTATGCTCAAGTACCCAACACCAAATAATATGGATAGATAAATTCATTTGAATAATTCATTTGTTTCATCTTCATTGTTAGTACCATTAGGAATCATGAGAAATTCCACACTGATTAGAGATCTCAAACAGTATCAAATAAATCATCTAGCTCTATACACTCTTGGATTTCCTCATGAAGTTCCATACGTGATTAGTTTGAACTAACCTAGTTTGGGTGGGAACCACTCTGAAATATCCTTAATTATTTAATTATAATATAGAAGAGATGTCTTTGGCCCATTACTCTAGAAGAGAAAGTAGGTACCATGATTTTTTAATATAAATGTACCAAGTTGTGAATAGAAATGGATCCCTAGATATATTAATGATCACCATTTATGATATGGATACTTCCAGTCTTTCTTGGACTACTTCTAGAGATGTTTTTTCCACATTGAATGATTATTTATATCCCACCATAAATTCTAAATTAAAAATATGGAATGAAATACCAAATCGAAGAGAAATGATCCTATTTGTGGATGACTAGACATGATTATAGTAACTCATTTTTGGTGACAGGGGGATTTTAAGGAAGAAATTATTTACCATAAAGCCAATCCCATCATTTCCATTCATATGTGTATTACAAGAAGAGATTATTGATATCTTATTCATTTTATCTATAGATTAAAATTATCATCAAGACATGTAGACCCATTATTTGGTGTTTATCTCGAGTTAGGATTTTCCCTTTGAATTCCATTAATGTGAAAGAACCAAATTTTAGAGTAATTCCTGATTCCAACAACCTCACCAACATTTATACATAGGAGTTTCATTGTGAAGAATGAAATTATAACATATAATTAAAAATTTAGAAACATATTTTTAATGGTACACAAGATAAAGTTAGGATCTATATTATAAAATAAATTAATGGACCAAAAAATTCTCGCTCAGAAGTCAATGTTTCCTTATGATAAACAAAATTTTTACAAAATTCCATATTATTTGTATGAAGTCATGATCATTTGTAATGTTCCAATATAAAAAAATTTAGCTCCCTATATATTCATGAATTAGGCTTGAGATGCACCAGGAAAATGATCTTCCAGTAGTTGGGGAAATCCATTCCATGAATCTTTCCAAAATTCATCCAACTATTTATTTTTTACTTCTTAAGCAAAATGTTTTTCTATGACCTTTTTGAATTCTATAATAAAATTCCAAATATGTGAGCCCCCAGGTGGATTACTAATGGATGAGATTATATTAAGGTCCATGTTTCCTATATATTTATCATTAAGGATTTTTCTCCATTTGATGTTCAACTAGAAAAACAATTTTAATACAAGCTTAGGTCCTAATTCCTAGCTTTAGATAGCTAGATGTTTCATCCCACCCCCTAAAATTCTACATGAAAATATTTTTAAGGCTTAGGAAAAATGTATGTTCCCATCATGTATAGGATTATAAGAACTTTCTATTGAGTACTTTATTATCTTCCCAACTCCTCTTGGAGCTCCTAGTATCATATGGACACTTGACTTTCACCATTAGAGCCTTCATCCCCAATGCGAAAAATCACCCGATCTTGCCACAAGTTTTTCTCAAATTAAACTTATTCCACAAATATTTCCATAAAATGCTGGATATTCCTTATTCTCAATCAACTCCTTGATGATTTGAATCTTGTTTGTATGCTTGCGGAGGGTGTTTAGCATTTGTAAAATGGCCCTTTCTAAGCCTTTATGAGAAATTTTTCTTCCTTGAATATTAGTCACCTCATAAGTCCCTTGGACACATTTAAAAACTAAAAAATATTGTTACCATGTTTCCTCTACAATAATGAAGGGGGAAACTTAGAATTGGCTTGCTAAGCAAAGGGTTCACATAGATAGCGGATAAATTTTTTTAGGTGTGGGCTTAGTGTGTCAAGGCAAAAAAATTCAAGCTTGAATGATAGAATGTTTAACTGACAACACTTGATTATATTGGGGTCCCAACTTATAACCTACGGAGTAATAAAACCTAGGTATCTCCTGGGATTAACAAACCAATGTGTTGTCTATTGGGCCATAAGAGTACCTTATTTAATATTTAAAGACTAGCAATATACACACACAACCAAGAACACATGCAAAAAAAAACACAACTGCGAAAAGAAACAACACCAAAGGGAGAGAAACACACACAAAAAGTGAAACCAAATAAAACTTCCTAAATAGCCCCTATGGTACACTGGGGGGATAACCTGATTTTTCACAAAAGCATTGATTTTCACTGAATTTTACCCATGCATCAGGTATCACTAGATGCTATGTTTTCACAAATCCATTGATAGGTTCACCAAATATGACCAGCTTTAATACAAGTTAGGGTCCTAAATTCTAGTGTTAGCTGCTAGATGTTTATCCCCCCCATAAAATTTACATGAAAAATATTTTTAGGCTTAGGAAAAATGTATGTTCCCATCATGTATAGGATTATAAGAACTTCTATTGAGTATTTATTAATTCTTCCAACTCCTCTGAGATACAGATCAATGGGACAAGTTGACTTTCACCATTAGAGCCGTCATTCCATGCTAAAATCACCCGATCTGCACAAGTTGTTCTCAAATTAACTTATCCACCAATTTTCCATAAAATGACTTGGATGACTTCCTTATTCTCAAATACAACCCTTGATGATTGAATCGTGTTGGTATGCTTTCGAGGTCTGTTTAGCATTTGTAAATGGCCCTTCAAGCCCTTATGAGAAAAATTTTTTCTTCTTTTGAATATTAGTCACTATAAGTCACCTTGGACACATTTAAAAAACTTAAAAATATTGTTACCATGTTCCTCTAACAATAATGAAGGTGAAACTTAGAATGGGCTTGCTAGAGGAAGGGTTCACATAGATAGAGATGAATTTTTTAGGTGTGGGCTTAGTTGTCAAGGCCAAAAAAATTACAAGCTTGAATGATAGAATGTTTTAACATGACAACAAATTGATTTATATTGGGTACATTATACCATACGGAGTAATGAAGAACCTTAGGTATCTCATGGGATTAACAAACCAATGTGTTGTCTATTGGGCCATAGAGTAACCTTATTTAAAGACTAGCAAATATACAAACACAACCAAGAAACACATGAAAAAAAAAACAACTGCGAAAAGAAACACACAAAGGGAAGAGAAACACACACAAAAAAGTGAAACCAAAATAAAACTTCCTAAATAGCCTATGGTACACATGGGGGATAACCTGATTTCACAAAAGCATTGATTTTTCACTGAATTTTACCCATGCACAGGTATCACTAGATGCCTATGTTTCACAAATCCATTGATAGGTTCACCAAAATATGACCACTTTATTAATTTCTTGGAAAACTTTTCATGAATTTTTTGGTAAGAGAGGGTCCATTTAGATGGCTGATTGCCTTTATTTATTTGACATTTTCTTTCCATATTCTCATTTATTTCTAAATCCATTCCAACTATTAATCTTTTATTTCTACTACAAGAATTAGTTTTGATCATCCACAACTTGTTTTCACACCGAGGCTTATGGTCTTTGATGGGAATTTGAACTTTACTTGTTACCTACTTCATGACCATGGTTTCTATGAGATGGTTCTGTAGGTAGTCTGATATTTTGAACAATGTCACAAGCCTTTTGATGCTCTATGTTTCTCAATTTCTCCACGAAACTATCCTTCATAAAAAATTTCTCATTATTTACCCACTTCCCACTATGATGTGATATGCACAATTGTTTATCCTCTTGGAAGTAAAATGAGCACAATGTTAGAAATGAAAAATGAAAACCATCATCTTCTCCATCTTGGCCATTTTGAGCCTCAAAATCCATCTTCATGATGAAAAAATTCTTTCCTTGAGTGGAGTAAAATTTGAAATATCCAAGAAAATTATTATTTATATATCCCTCATTGAGAGGGTCTTCATCTTGAATGGAATAAACCTTGGTAGAATTAAACATAATTCCATCTATCTATTATTAACTAAAAATTTATTCATATTCTTGAAATGAGAATAATCACAAAGTTGGGGATCAAATATAAAGATCATAATTTTCACAATCTCGACCATCATGAGCTTGTAAATTCATCTCCATGATGAATTCATGATCTTCTTGAGTAGAGTAAACTTCAAGAATCCCAAAAATTTAATAAATTATGTATTCCTTCCTGAAAGATTCATCCTCTCCTAATGGAAAAGAGAGAGATTCATATTCATAATCATACCCGTTAAACAAGTCTTCAAGTTGATCCTTTAGAACTTGATTGGAAATATGGGACTCACCTCCAGATAATTTATTTGATATCAGTCCTTCTTAATGATCCACATTACTCATCATCTTGGGATATACTTTTTGTAAGTTAAGGTCTCCATAACTTTCATCACTACCAAGTAGAGAATGGGTATTCATGCTCAACAGGAAGTATAGACTACCATATTTTAGTTCCATCAAATCATCACGATATTTTTCAAAAAAATATTCCACACCTAGGTGCTTCTCCATCAACATGGGTAGCTCAACATATTCCTCAGAAGCTATACAAGATTTCTTATACTTTCAAGCTTAAAATAGGATGTCCACCCTTTGTGCATCTTTCTTTTAAATTATGTATTTCATTTTCCTTATGGGAAGGAGCTTATTTGTCTTACCATTTAGTACAATGGTGGCTTGCAAAAAACCCATCTATATATCTCTACCAACATCCCTACATAAGTTTTTCCTCAACAACATACCATATTAGGATGACATATCTCCTATAATTATTTTCATGGTGATATTATTATATGGAAATTATTCAAAATATACTTGGGAATATTTCACTTGGCTATGAAGAGTAAATTCTTTAGTTTCCATGGCGTAATAATGACCACTAGTAGTAGTAAGATAGAGACCAAGGGATTTGGAAAAAAAATTAGGCATGAAATTGTAAGAGGCACCAGAGTCAATAATATAGTTAGTCAATTTATATAAATTTACTATCAAAGCAAGATAGAAAGGCTCTACCTTCCCAGAAGATTCAGATGTGGAAGTAAGAAGGTTATAAAAAGGGGTGGTATAAGGAGTGAGAGGTATTTTTTTAGCGCTTGCATTTTTGGAACATGAATTTGAACTACTTCCTTTGATAAAATGGAAAAGTTTATAGAATTTATTGGGATGAGTTTTCAAGTACTTAGATTCAAAAATCTGAATTTAGGATTTCTTGACATGGTCAATGATTTCAAAGGGTGGAGAAGGGATAAGCATATCATGGACTATGACAACCTTGACAAGGCTATGCTTTGCATTCTTAGGATCAATAGAAGTAAATTTTTTTTTTTCAAGAGGAGATGAAATACACTTACAAAAATAGAGAGATGGATTCTTGACTGAGGTAATCTCAATCTACTTCTTTTTTGACCCCATAGAATTGAAGAAACGATGATCCTCCTTTTTTAATTTTTCAAAGAGTCTCCACTTGAGGATTCAAGTTGTTTCCTTGGGTAGTGGATGAAAATGATTTTTTCTCCATTTGTGAGTGAGTGAACATTTTACAAGAGTAACTATTTACATCATCCACGAACTCTTCAAAATATTCATCTAGTGAAAATTCAAAATACCTAATCTGGCACATCCATCTTGTAGAATTTGGATCAGTTTTGCAGAAATAAATCAAAGCAATATCACATTATTCATACAGGAAGATACATTTAAATATATGAGATGAGCCAAAAGATAGGGAGAGTCACTGAACTACACAACCACCTAATAACACTCAAATGAATATCTACATGAGTTTGATTTAACAACCAAAACTCACGTACAAACTACAAATAAAATTTTATATAATATGTAACAATAATGTTGATTTACTAATTTACCACACCATAGACTAAAAATTACCATAGTAAATACTAATTTCCTAAAATTCCCCTCTTAGTGTTTCCATTCGAAGAAGCACATCTAAGAAACTAGAAACAAAATCGTGTGTGTATGCATAATTCTAGGTCTGCATATTGTTGGCTTGGATATTGTTGTTTGGATTTTACTGAACATGACCATCTGTTTAACCACAACGAATCCTTTAGCAGATGATCAAACTCCACCAATACACCTACATACGTTAACTCAACAATTCCCACTTTCACTTCCAGTGAATTCACTTTCACCAACCGATCGATGAAGAATTCTGACAGTTGAATAATCTCAGCAGTCAGAGGATCACTCCAGCTCAACAACCCTCCTATACATTTTCTCACATATTTCAAAATGCAAATCTCTTGGTTTCAATCATAGTAAGGGAATGAAACCACACACAATTTGCAGCAATAAATAAAAATATGGAAAATAATTCATATCACATTCCACAAGAATAACAATGTTCTTAAATCTTGCCATTGTTTTCAATTGCTTCCACTTACTCTCGAATAGCAAAGGAAACTGCCAATACGATTGTAAGGTTCCCTTGACTTTAATTGTTTTAGATGCATAATGGAAATGGAACATTGGTGTCATGTTCCTCACCACAATGTGGAATTTCAATTTATTTCACAACCAGGAACACTAAAAGGAAAATAAAATGAAACTGGAACTTAGAAAATAAAGCAAAAATCACACCCACATTGTTACCAACAATATATGTGACTTTTCATATGGTGACTTATAGAGCTCATTAAAGTGATCAGGAATTATTCGTTGATAACCTGAGAACCATAGCTCTGTTTTATAAATCGAAAAATGTGTTAGAAAGGTGGTTTCAAGATATTAAAAATGGTACTAAAAAAATTGATTTCATTATCTGAAATAAAACTTGTTCAGGACTGAGTTATATGTTAATTTGAAGCTGTCATTCAGGACTAAAAATTATTGAATGATTAAATATTGATGAAAATATATGTATGTAAATTTATGAAGAGTATTCCACAGGGACAAGATTTGAAAAAATCATTTTGATAAAAAACATAGCCTCCATATAAAATTATTGTTGGACCTTTGTCATTTGTCATTGGTTTTTTCATTTATGTCAAGCCCCATTGATGGAAAAACATATGGTTTAGGTATTGTGCAAGTGTCTCAAGATCAACCGTGTATGAAAGAGGGGTTAGCAAGCATTAGGAATAATTTCAAGAAAAACTCAACAAGATAATTGTGAACAGTTTTTGGTAGTGTCATCTCTTAGATAATTCTAAGGGGATTAATCATGTTTTGGTAAATCCACAAACATCATAAGTAAGCCATCGAAGCTTAAAGAAATCGATTGATGAAGTAAAGTAGAAGCCACATGTTGTTAGTGAAAGCTGCGGATGAAAGGAAAAAGTTACAGGTGAAAAAGATGAAGCCACAAATGAGAAGGAAAATCCACGAAAGGAAAGAAAAACTTGGGGAAGTCTTGTGTAAAGGAGAAAATTCGAGAAATACTAGAAAATCCGTGGAAGACTAGAAAATTCGCAAGAGAAGAAGAAAAGCCGTGGATCAAGTAAAAATCTGTGATACAAGGAAATAGTGGAGTGCGGATAAGTGATGAGATGGATGAACCTTAGAACGAGTTCAATTTATCCGAAAAATGAAGGGTAATGGATAAAGGTTTTTGAAAAAGATCAAAAAGTAGTGTACTGCGTGTTGTGCGTAATAATAATATGGAACTTGTGCTTCACGAAAAACATCAGACCCGATCTGAAAATATCTAGAGCTCTAGGTGTCAGAATTTAATGCTCTTTGACTCTGTGGAAAATTGATTACATCCTCTAGATCACGAAATCTAAAATCTTGATTTCAAAAGCACAATTAAATATCACAGAGGAAATATGGGTCATTCTTTTTGATCTGTTGAAAATCCTAGAATGATGAGAAATCTATTTTTAAAAATTGTTCCATAACTGCTTCCACAAACAACGCATTGAATATTCAATGCACTCAGAAAATAGAAAGGTCAAGTTTTAAAGCCGAATATAGAGAGAGTAAATCCGGAGTTTGTAGCATTTATTTAAAAGACAAATTTGTATATAGAGGTGTGATAGAGTGCACGACATGCCAAGGAAGTGATGGAGAGTGTTGATTGTCTATAAAAGCAAAAACTCCATGCAAATACAGTTGTTGCTCAAGTGAGAAAAGGGGCATTCGAGTTGAAAGAGCGATAGAGGAAGAAAGACCAAAGGGAGCCAACAAATGGAGTGTTGAAGATCATATAAAATGAGGAGGAGCATCAGTGTGGTTGATCCATTAAGCAAGAGAATTCAACTCAGAAGTGCAAAGAAAGAGACATAAAGCAAAAATTAGAGACCCAGATCAAGTTTGAAAGAGAGAGACAAAGAGACAGAGAATGCTGAGTGTGAAATCTTGAAATAATAAGCACAAAAAGATAAAGAAATGTGATCATAATCTATTGTGTAAGCAATCTCGATTCTAAGTGATCAATGCATTTGTAATATCGTATTTCTAAGTGGGTGCTTAGATTATAGGGGGTGGGTGCTCCTTGCAAGTTAGAGCTTGCTAAAATCTGTTGAGTGGGTGCTCAGTTATCTTCAAGTGGGTGCTCAACCAAAACCAAGATATTATATGCTTTGGAATTGGTGTTCCTATAAAGCCTTGGTTTCAAAGTGGGTTTTTCTCACCGAAAGGGTTTCCCACTATAAATTTTGTGTTCAATGTTATTATTGCCTGGCATATGTTTGCTTAAATGCTCATGGTATATTGTTGCACTTTACTAAAGAATTCCTTATTGGTATTGTTTGAAAAGTTCTAATTTGCATTGATTCACCCCCCCTCTCAGTGCTTGTGGTCTCTAACAATTGGTATCAAAGCGAGTCCTTCTGGTAGAAGCTTAATATCTTCAAGGAGATCCTCTCTTCACAAGCATTGTAGCAAATCAAGTACAAGGTGGTTTATCACTATCAAAATCACCTCTCTTCACTGGAACAAATTACACATTATGGAGAATAAGGATGAAGACATATCTCATGTCACTTGGTTTTGATATATGAGAATGTGTTGAGAAATGATACAATCCTCCAACCACGCCAATCACTTCTGCAGCAAACAAGGCAGAATATGAATGCAACTCAAAAGCCATGAATGCCATCCTATGTGGCTTGACTGAAACAGAGTTTGTAAAGGTTATGCACTGTACAACCGCAAAGGAAATTTGGACCAAGCTTCAAGGTATTTATGAAGGGGATGACAAGGTCAAGTTAGCCAAATTACAGACCTACAGCGCTTAGTTTGAGAATCTAAAGATGCAAGATGATGAGAGTATAGCAGCCTACATACAGAGAGTAGATGAAGTAATCAATATGATCAAAGGCCTAGGTGAGAAGCTAGAAGAATCTGTTTTAGTCCAAAATATTCTAAGATCTTTGACTGCTAAGTATGATGCAAAAGGTTTTAGCCGAGGAAGAAGCTAAAGACATGAAGACACTAACAATGGACGAATTACAGAGCATTCTTTCAGCATACGAAATGAGAACTATTGGATACAAGTCTACTAAGGAAGAAGTAGCATTCAAAGCCAAGAAAAAGACCCAATCCAAACAAGAAAAAGAAGAATCAAATTCAGAGAATGAAGCAGATGATGAAAAGATTAGATTAAAGCAATGTTCGTGAGAAGACTAAGAAGAGGCTCAAGTAAGTATAAAGGTAAACTTCCATTCAAATGTTTTGAGTGTGGACAAATAGGCCATTTCGCTGCTAAATGCCCAAACAAGAATAAAGAAACTCAGTCTGATCATGATGAAGAAAATCACAAACACAACAAGCGAAAGATGAACTTCAAGAAGACATATGGCAAGAAGAAACTCTTTAAGAACAAAAGGAATTTCTACTCAAAACAAGAGTGAAGTGAATCTAATTCAAGCAACCCAGGGAGCTCTGAAAATGAGGATGATGAAACTCAGTCTAAATGTTTGTTTATGGCCATGTATGTCTTTGAAGAATGCAGCTCAAAAGGAAAGAATGTAGTTAATTATGAAGACTCCTGATAGAAGAAGCTTAACATCTTCAAGGAGATACTCTCTTTACAAGCATGACAAACAAATCTAGCACAAGGTGGTTTATCACTGTCAAGATTATCTCTCAACTGGAAGCTAAATTATGCATTCTAGAGAATAAGGATTATGAAGCACATCTCATGTCACTTATCTTTTGAGAAATAGACAAAGTTTTGAGAAGGGATACAGATCCTCGAGCCATGCCAATCTAATTCTGCTCAAAAGAACAAGGAAAAATCAGTGTAGTGTAACTCAAGAGCCCTTCGAATGTGGTTGATATGTGGTTTGACTAAAATAGAGTACTGCTGACTATAAAAATCATTGTACAACCATTATAAGGAAATTTGGATTTAGCTTCAAGGTATCTATGAAAGGGATGTCAAGATTATGGATTATCCAAATCACAGACTCTAGAAATTCCATATACGAGATGCTACAGATGATGAGAGTATAACAACCTACATACAGAGAGCACTTGATATAATTAAGGATGATCATATTGTCTCGGTGAGAAGCTAGAAGAATATATTTATGGTCCAAAATGTTGTAAGATCTTTGACATGCCAAATATGATACAAAGGATATATTTTGAGTAAGAAGCTAGAAGACAGGAAGAATCTAACAATGGATGAATGATCGTATAGCATCCTTGATAAAATTGTAAATGAGGATTGTTGGATTCAAGTCTACTAAGAAAGATGTTAGAGTAGGTCATATTACCTATAGTTGATGATTTTGAAATCTAGGTAGTTTATATTCATTTAGATGTATCTTAATCCTGGCCACGAGGCCGAATGTGTGTGGATTTATGTTCTTTATCTTAGGTTACATTATCAGGAGACATTATCGGGTTGATAGGTATAGTTCTTTCCTTGATATATGGAATTGACTAGATAAATTCATGTCAAGGTCACCATGGCCTAAATCTATGGTCTTGATAGTTGTTTGATGACTAGTTATTGTGTTTGGGATTCCCATGGGGGGATCTATGACCTTTAAATGGTGACCAAGATTGTTATTCCTTGCCTATTTAAGAAATGCCCATTATCAATGTATTGCATTGATTTCCATAATAATATATGATATTGTTGCTCATGTATTTTTTGCAAAGATTTTATGTAAAGTTATTACCCCTGAATTTCTTTCATCTTAAATAGATTGTGGTATTTGATTAGCATGTGAGTAATCATGGCTTGTTAAAATAAATTAATCAAATTGGGTCATAAGATTAGAGTACCCATTATTGGAGTGGTTAGACTCTTGGTCATTAAATGGTATGGTCATAGATGATGGCTGTAAGAGATTGTGATAAGTACTATTTGGAGCATGAAACACTTCATCTTCCTTAGAATTCAAATTTGTCTTCGTGAAGGCAACAACAATTTATGGAGGCTTAGTGGAACAAGTTAAAATAAATCCCATACCTCTTAAAATATTGCATACCTTGTAACTTTTGACCGGTAACTCGGTTGGAAGAGCCATTTTTTACAAAAGTGATTAGCTTTTTCATTATGCATTTCCATTGTAAGTCTTTAGCTTGAGACTTGCACTATAATTATGAAAGTGCCTTATGGATATGAGTGCTTGCTAATGAGTTGTGTAAGTAATTTCGGCTGAGCTTGATGTCATAAATTTTTGGGAGTTGCACCTTGTACTTATTTATTGATGTCTTGAGAATGATATGAAGTTGACTGAAGTGAGTTGGAGTTCAAGAGGATGTTGCGAAATTTGTGGCATCCTACAATAGATTGCTCAAGAAGTCAAATCCTCCTCCTACAATCCCCCGTTCATGTATATTCGAATTCGATAATACATTGTTTGGGGGTTACAAACTTTTGCTAGCCTACTTTTGCATCACCATCATATTGTGGACAACCATATCCATGTTCCTAGTCCACTTGCAGTTGTTGACTCTTGTACCCACTGACATTGATCTTCCAGTCTTTGAGCCTGAACCTGCTTTTGATGCTTCTAAACCTGTGAGGCTTGAAACTGCATGCTCTTCCACATCTGTGCCTATTATGGAGTACCACATGGCTTGTGTATCCTACTTTTTCTCAGTGCATGGCTTTTTTAAGAAGCATACCACTGTTCTATTCTCGCATGCTCCGTTCTATGGGTAAATCACTAGTGGAGTCATGTGAGAAGACATTCACAGGGTATTGTTTGCTCTATTCCACATTTCAAGTGGAATTCTTGGGGATGACATTGGTTTTCGAGCAGATACTTCATTGGATCACACATTGATAGAGCTCCCTTTTTTGTTTGCTCGACTCTTTGGAAGGTAGACAAAGTAGGTTTCACTACTAAGGTACCATGACAAGAAATAAGAAATTCAATCTTATCATGATGAATAAACATTCAAAAACACAACAAGCAAAAGACGATTTCAAGATGAAATATGATATAGATATATTTGAAACTATTTGTTCTCAGGTGGATATTTATACTTTGGGAAGCATAAGCAATCAAGTCCCCCAGTATGATTCACACTACCCAGACAAGCTCTTTAAATGAGGATGATGAAACTCAGTCTGAATTTTTGTTTATGGTCATAGAGATGTATCTTTGAAGAATGCAGCTCAAAAGGAAAGAATGTAGTTAATTATGAAGACTCTGATGAAGAAGAAGCAAATGTAAATTTGGAAGCAGAACTTGTTTGTTCTTTTGAAGAATTGAAATTGTGCAGGAGAAAGAATCAAAAGTTAAGATGCACCTTAAAAGATTATGAAGCACAAATTCGCATCGTCTGAGAAAAGACAAAGTTTAAACGAAGAGGAAGAAACTAATGATCTCAAGAAACTTGAACTTAGAGAATATATTTCCAAATCTTAGCTCAAAAGAGGATGAATGCATGAATCTCAGAATTAAAGAAACTTGAGCTAGAAAAAATGACCAACGAGCTGATATGTATGAGCATTAGAAAAGAGCTCAAATGTTTTAACTGGTATTCTAAGCATCAACAGGATACAAATCATAAATTAGGATAGGTTTCAAGGAAGAAAGCAAAGAAATTGATTCTGCAAAGAAGGAAGGAAATAAGATTGCAATCAATGACCAAAACCTTTCCTATTGTAAATAAAGAGTCATTAAATCCACCAAGAGGAAGAATAATGCTCCTAGAATCACTGATGCTATGAGGTACACACATTATTTATATGGTTATTGCTTTTCATGTAACCAGTTTGGACACAAATTTGCTAAATGTAGAAGATATGCTAGAGGCTATGGATGAAACTATAGCTCATCATACACTAGAATGAATTATAGTGTTGTTTGCTACAAATGTCACAAGAATGGTCATGTAGCTTCAACAAGTAATCAAGAATATCCTAAACAAAAGAGATGGGTGTATGTTGTAAAGGAAGAACCCGATAAAAGAAAAGAATCTTGCTCAGTAGTGCAAATTGCTGTTTCATGTACTAAGATGAATAAAATATGGTACTTAGATAGTGGTTGCTCCATTCATATGATATGGAGACAAAATAAAATTCATCTCTCTATCAAACAATGCATTAGGAGATATTAGATTTGGTGATAATAATTCATATAAAATAGTTGGAAAAGGAACTTTGAGTCTAGACAATGGAAAAACTATTACTGAGAATGTTCTATACATTGAAGGACTCAATCACAATCTATTAAGTGTGATTCAAATGTGTAAGAAAGGCTATAATATGATATTTCATGATAAAGGTTGTGATATTATCAATGGAAAAACAAGAAATAAAGTTGTAACAGATGAATGGACAAAGAACAATATGTATATTCTCAACAAAATAAATAAATAAAAATTCCTCACAAATAAAATTGATTATAGTTGGTTGTAGCATAGGATATTGGAACATATGATTTTTGAAAATCTTGTGAATATTAAGTGCTAAGGGTGGAGTAAGACATATGCCAAAGATTGTACAACCAACAGACACACTTTGCAAAGCATGCTTGCATAGTAAACAAATAATAATATCATTCAAATCCAAGGAGTACTCGACCCTAAGATCCTTGTAAATGATCCATACAGATCTTTGTGGGCCTACAAAAACTAAAAGTATACAAGGAGATGTGTATTTCATGCTATAAATAGATTATTACACCAGAATGACATGGGTAGATTGTTGAATCACAAATTAGAATCTTTGGAAAAATTCAAATCCCTTAAGGAACTAGTGGAGAATGAGAAGAATACCAAAATCAAATGCTTAAGATCAGATAGAGGTAGAGAATTTTTTTCCAATGAGTTTGATGAGTTTTGTGAAGAATATGGGATTAAAAGACAATTCTCAACTGCTAGAACAACTTAACAAAATGGGGTTGTTGAAAGAAAGAACATGACTGTACAAGAAATGGAAATAATCAATGTTGAATGAATCTAAACTTCCTGAATAGATATTGGAATAAAGCAGTCTACATAGCAGTCTACATTCTAAACAGAGCCCAATTGGGAATAAACAGTGACAAGACACCCTATGAACTTTTGAAAAACAAGCCAGCCAATGTAAAACACATAAGAGTCTTTGGAAGTAAATGTTACATAAAAAGAGATGAAGATAACTTGGGAAAATTTGAACAATGTGTGATGAAGGAATATTTCTTGGTTACTCAACAGTAGGTGTGGCATATAGATGCTATAATAAGAGGATGCATAAAATTGTTGAGAGAAAAAATGTAAATTTTGATGAGTCTTATCCTACAAAATCCAATACTCAGCCCAATGATAGTCATGAAGATCAAGAATATGATGAAGAAATGTAAAGTACACATGAAGAATTGGAAGAAAGATAAGACACCCTCAATATAATTCAAGAGGGATTAGCCACCAAACCAAATCATTGGAAACAAAGAAGGCACCATTATCACAAGAAGAATACTAAGAGATCACCAAAATCATGAATACATAACACTCTTATCCATGATAGAACCCAAGAATGTTGCATAAGCTAACAAGGATCAACATTGGGTGAATTCCTTGAATGAATAACTTGATCGTATTGAAAATAATGAGACCTAGGATCTTGTACCAAGACCAAAAGACAAGAATGTGATAGGAACCAAATGGGTATTTCATAAATAAATTGAATGAAAAGGAGGAGTAACAAGAAACAAGGAAAGACTTGTGTGTAAAGGCAATGCAAAAATGGAAGGAATCAAATTTGATGGAACATTTGCACCAGTGGTAAGGATGGAATCAATCATACTTTTTCTAGCATACATGGCTCATAAGAAAATTATAGTTTTCCAAATGGATGCTATTTCAGCTTTTCTCAATGGTTATCTAATTGAAGTAGAATATATTGATAAACATTGATGGAATTTGTTTAGAAGATGACAATGATTATGTGTGTAGGTTGAAAAAGGCTCTGTATGGACTCAAACAAGCTCCTAGAGCTTGGTATAGCATGTAGGATTCATATCTCATTGAGCAAGGATTTAAAAAAGGTGTTGCTGACAGTAATCTAAAATCTCTTTATCAAAGAAGAAAGGGATCATTTTCTCATTGTCATTGTATACATGGATGATATCATATTTGGAGGAGATCATAATAAGATGAATTATGAATTTTCTAATATGATGAAAGAAGAATTTTAAATGTCTATGCTTGGGGTTCTCTCATTCTTCCTAGGCTTACAAATTAGTCAATCAGACCAATGTATCTTAAAATCCCAAACCAAATATATCAAAGAAATGTTGAAATGTTTTAGTATGGAAGAATGAAGACCTATAGGAACACCAATGGAAGTGGGATGCAAGATGAGTAAAAAGGACAACTCACCAAAAGTAGGCAAAACCTTGTACAAATCAATGATAGGTAGTCCATTATACTCCACTGCATCAAGATATGATATCATGTAGGATGTGGGTCTAGCTGGAGGATTTCAAGAAGATACAAGGGAAATAAATTTCAAGGAATTTGAGAGGATGCTGAGATATCTCATGAGTACTATTAAACATAGACTGTGGTATCGTAGAAGCAATTTTTTCAACATGAAAGCATACACTGATACATATTGGGTATGAAGCATCGATGATAGGAAGAGAAAAAATGGAGGAGCATTATTTGTTGGTAATTTCTTGGTATCCTATTTAAGCAAGTAACAATCATCATTGGCACTCTCAACATGTGGGGAAGATTATATAGCTACAACAATGTGTTTTACTCAAGTTCTTTGGATGAAACATACATTGGAGGATTACAAGGTGAAATCTCGTAGCCCAATTCCTTTGCTTTGTGATAATACTAGTGCTATAAGTGTCTCTAAAAACCTTGTGTTACACTGAAAGAAAAATCACATTCCAATTAGATATCACTTCTTGAGCGAACAAGTGAATGAAAAGAAAATCAGTTATGAGTATGTGAGCACAAAAGAAGAAATTACAGATATAATGACAAAACCACTACCAAAAATCAAAATTTGAGCACCTCAGAAATGAGTTGGGGGTCATTCCTGACCCCACCTACAACTAGAAAGTGTTGAGACAAGGTAAGGGAGAATTATCATGCATTATCAACTCCTAATCATTGAAATTAAGTTTTCATGTGAGGGGGAGCTATTCTCCTAGCTCATTTTAACAATCCTGGGTTGGAAACTTATTTTTACATCTTCTCTTCTATGTGTTATTTCTTGTAATGAGTAAATATCATCCAAGTATGTATCAGCTCAAGGGGATTTTTTCCAAGTGGATAGTAAGTCAAATGGATAACCTTTTTGGACATGAAGCAAATAGAGTGTCAAAAGTTGTACAACTAAGTAAGAAGCATGAACCTAGGGGGAGATCCTTGAGATGGCCCTTTTTCATAGATGTAAAAGGAGGAGAGAGTGAAATCATAAACATGATTATAAATGAGAGAGTGAAATCAGAATGAAATCGTGAGAGAATAAATGTTTTTCCATCAAGGGTTTAGTGTTTTTGAGAAAGTTGTCATCAATGAAAAAGGGGGAGTTTATTGGACCTTTTTCATTTGTCATTGTTGTTTTCATTGATGGAAACATGTATGGTGTAGGAATTGTGTAGGTGTCTCAAGGTCAACCATGTATAAAAGAGGGGTTAACAAGTCTGTAACAAGCTTTAGGAAGAAGTTCAAGAAATACTCAACAAGATATTTGTGAAGGTTGTTTTGTAGTGTTAGCTCTCAGATGCTTCAGGATGATTCTAAGGGGCTTAATCATGTTTTGTTAAAGATGCAAACATCAAAATGAAGTTCCCAAAGACTAAATAAATCGTCCACAAAAGTCTAGTAGAAGTCACAGAGGTTAACTAAAATCCCTGGATAAAAGGACAAATCCGCAGGTGAAAAAGACGAAGCCATGGATGAGAAGGAAAAGCCAAAGAAGAAAAGGGAAACTAGGGGAAGCCATGGGTAAAGGAGAAAAACCGAGGAAGACTAGAAAAGCCACAGAATACTAGAAAAACCAGAAGAGAAGAATACAATCTGGAGATCAAGTAAAAAGCCACGATTCGAGGAAATAATGGAGTGCGGATAAGTGATGTGATGGATGAAGCTTAGAACGTGTTGGATTTATCTGAATAAATAAGGTAATGGATAAATGTTTTGAAAAATATTAAAAGGTAGTGTACTACGTGTTGTGCATACTAATAATATGGAGCTTGTGCTTTATGAAAAACATCAGAACTGATATGAAATTATATATAGATCCAGGTGTTAGAATTTAATGCTCTTTGTCTTTGTGGAAAAATGATTACATTCTCTAGATCATGAAATCTAAAATCCTCATTTCAAGGAACAATTAAATATCAGAGAGGAAATATGGATCATTTTTTTTATTTTGTGAAAATCGTAGAATGATGAGAAATATATATTTAGAAATTGTTCCATAACTGGCTCCATAAACAATGCATTGGATATTTAATGCACTTATAAAATAGAAATTTCAAGTTTAAAAATTGAATATAGATGGAGTAAATACAAAGTTGGTGGTATTCATTTAATAGATAGAATTTGTAAATGCATAGAGGTGTGATAGAGTGCACGATACACTAAGGAAGTCATGCAGAGTGTTGATTTTCTATAAAATAAAAAACTCCATGCAAATATAAGAGCAATGATCAAGTGAGAAAAATATGCATTAGATTTGAAGGAGTGACAAAGGAAGAGAGAGAGAGAGAGAGACAAAGAATGTTGAATGTGATATCTTAAAAGAGCAAGCACAAAAAGAAAAAGAAAAGTGATCATAATCTATCATGTAATAAATCTCGATTATAAGTGATCAATGAATTTTTAATATCATATTTCTAAGTGGGTTCTTATATTATAGGGGTGGGTGATCCTTACATGTTAGAGTTTGCTAAAATATTCTGTAGTAGATTCTTAGTTATCTTAAAGTGGGTGCTTGGAGAATCATGAAGTGGGTGTTAAACGGTTTAAGTGGGTGCTCAACCAAAACAAAGATATTGTATGCTTTGGAATTGGTGTTTCTAATAAAGACTTGGTTTCAAAGTGGGTTTTTCTCTCAAAATGGTTTATCCCACTATAACATATATGTGTTCATTATCATTATTGTCTACAATATGTTTGTTTAAATTCTCATGGTATATTGCTGCTCTTTATTAAATAATTCCCGATTGGCATTGTTTAAAAAGTTTTAATCTACATTGATTCACCCCCCTCTCATTTTTTTTCAAAGATCTCTAACAACTAATCTAATAATACAATTCATTTACAATGTATTCCATTCAACAAGGAAACAACACATCACTGCCCCTTGAGCAATATCATAATGGGTGTTCAATAATATGTACAAGAGTAACCTTGTTTGTTACCATATGTAGAATTTGGATCACATTTGTAGAAATAAATCAAAAAAATAATGTATTATTTCTTAAGATATTATTCATACGAGAAGATACATTTAAATAGATGAGATGAGGCTAAAGATAGAGAGATCCACCCAACTACACAACCACCTTATAGCATTCAAATGAATATCTACATGAGTTTGGTTTAACAACCAAAACTCACTTACAAACTATATATTAACATTATTGTTATATGTAACAATAATGTTGATTTACTAATTTACCACACAATATACTACAAATTAACATAGTAAATACTAATTTCATAACACATCTTATTCTTCTTCTTCAATATATGATTCAAAATTTTTGTCTCCTTCATCTTCACAGGTTCCACATATTGCAATAACCAATGGATCTTCTAAGGAAAGCCTTTAGGATTCTCAAACAATTTGATTCCTATTTCGAATTTTATATGAAGCATGTTGAAAAAATTTCCTTCTTCAATGTAGTCAAGTCATTGACCAAATGTTTTACAAATGGGTCATCTTTTTCATCTTTAGAACATTGGGCCTTATCCTTCATTAAATAGTTCTTGATCTTCCCTCACATGAAAATATCATTTTATACTTTAATCAAAAGTTTATAAGCATTTTGTAGAGTGTTCGAATGATATCTCCATAACATGAAACCAACTTCAGAAAAAAAAGCATTCACAAAGAGCCTTTTTTCGTTATCTGTAGTAGGGTGAGTTCCAATAGGAATATTATTGCTAAAATTATTAAAATTTCCTATAAATTCTCTCATGGGATCTTGTGTTTCTTTCTTCATCTAATCCAATTGAGAAAAGAGGGCATATACATCTTCCACAGTCTTGAATCTGGCCTCAATCTGGGATTTCATATTTTCCCAATTGGTAATGTGTAGCAAGATGGTAAGTAGTAAAACCACACCTTTCAATAACATCTTGCAATGAATCCATGAATAATTTAATGTAAACATATTCATGTCCCACTCTAAGAATACCATAGGCTATGATGAAATCTATAATGTGATCATTTGGGAGTTAATTTCCATCTACATAGAATTTAGGAAAGTTCCCTCTCAATCATTTTGGTAATTCTTTAATTGGGGGAGAAAATGATAATGGAAAAGTGTTCTCTCCCCATGGCACATGTGGAGAAATCATTATATAGGAAGAGTGTTAAATGGTTGAGGAGAGAGTGGAGATGCAACTGAGATAATAGGTGAAGACTTAATTGTTTTCCTTGGAATTTTTATGGGAGTCAGTATGAAATCAGCTTGTTCCTCTAATTCAAATGTAGGATTGTGAAATACCAAAGTGCCACTTACTTTGTCTACTCTAGTGATTATTTCCTCTACAGGTTTGTAAAATATATTTGAATATGTGAATCAAAATTTGCAACTTGTAAATGATAGGTTTATAATAGAAATCACCAATGAGCTATTAACAATGAGTTTCTAAGTTTCTGAATAGTTATATTTATATTTTATGATTTTTCTGAATTTCAAATATTTGATTTTTATTTTATTTTTAGACATCTATAAAGGGTGGAAAAAGGGAAGATCTTCCACTGTAGAGTCACTAAAAACTATAGGTGAAATAATTTTTCACATTGCATATGATTGGTTTTAACCAATGGTCATAGGGATAAGACCCACCTTCTTGGTTATGGGTAGGATTCCATTATTGAATGTAAACTAACTAAAATTTTGGGTATAGATTTTAGGATGGGGATCATACAGGAACACTCCACTAAACTATGGTAAACTACTTGTACAATTTTAAAAAGAGGAATTTTCTTAGGAAAGAGGTAAATGAGAGTATGAGAAATAGGGAGAGGGAGTTATAAATATGTGTTGATTTACATAATTCACATACATTATCCATAGTAGGTCCACATTAATTTAGAATAATTTAACCATGAAATTAACATAAGACTAATAAAGAAAAGATACAAAGTTTTATAGATCCATTAATCAAGGACAAAAAATTCCTTCTTTGTTGTATAAGATCACAATTCTTGCAAAGTTAGATAGAAGAAATATATATTTTTATTATTTGAAAATATTTTAATTTATAACTTATAAATGTCTTTAATCTCCCACCCACATGAATTTTCACCTTTCCTCATCACTTGTGACCTTGCATATTCCTAGGGAATAAAAGCGAGCCTTTTTTGATTAATGAAAAAGGATTCTAACAATGTTAAGTTGAAGGTCACTTAAGTGAATATGAAAAAATAGTGTAATGGTGCATATTTAAGGAAGAATTAGAATATGGAGAGAAAATAAATAGGAGAGAGAAGGATATATTGATCAATATGATGAAGACAACGCCTTTGCAAAAGAAGAAATTGTTAACTTGAAAAATTGTGAATACAACCTCCTTCTTATCTGAGATATGAAAAACATTCCAAGGCATTGGATAAGCGCTAAAAAATATTGTTATCAGATCTACACTGATATGAGAACATGATGATATTATTTGATCACAAGGTAGTAGTTAGGATATACATATCACTATCTTACTCTTATTGGCCTTCAAAATTCATCTTTGTGGATAAGATTAATCCTTTTTGAATAAAATCAACTTCAAGATTCTCAAACCTTTTCAAGTTTTTTGATATTACTACTAAAATAGGTTTCATATTAAATATACAAGGATTGCTATTTGAATGAAATTATCTTTCCTATGACCACCCATTGAACTGAAATATTGTGAATGCATATGCTTCCTCATATGAGGTGAGAACACACTTTAAGGGGCTGATCTAGTTCTTAAGAACACTACGAAGTGAACTCCCATTCATGTGATACCTTTCTCCATTCTTATAACCTAGCTTCTAAAGATTACTTTTGAGGACCCACTTGATATTCATAATGCCTTGTTATGGAGATCATCTCTCTAGAGTTGAATGGTTTGATTTAAAATTCACCTCTATGAAAAATATGTCACCCTTTTGAATGGAATCAACTACAAGATGCTCAGACACCTTATTTCTCATTTTATATTAACTAAAAGAGGTCCTTTTCAAGATACAAGTGTACACACCGAATGTGGGTCACACTCCCCATAGTCCCCTTTAATCAATTAACATAACATATTCACCTAACCATGACCCCTTAATCTGCATTCATATTAATTATATTACTTACAATTGAATTAATGTTCATCCTCACATTATTAATTAACTTAATTACTTTAATTAAGTTAATTTACACATGACCTAGATACCTCACCATGGACTTATTCCTATCCTATTAACTAACTAAGATTGATTCTCTACTTATCTTAAACAAATGGGACTCTTTCAAAACCTAAAATTAAAGTCCTATTCATTCTCTAACAACACTCTCACTTATCTAAGCGTCAACCCTCACTTGAGACCCGGATTAGCAATATATATCACGCCAAACATATTAAAGATCAAGCATTTTTTTGTGAATTTTGAATAATTCATCCTAACCAACGTCGGTTTAGGTGGCCGACGTTGGTCACCTAAACTGCCATCAGTTCCTTTATATACAAGTTTAAAACTCTTTACATGGGTTGGTCATTAAGTTTTGGGATTTCTAATTGCAATAAAGTGCGAATCTTAGAGCCATTCCTTCATCCAAATGACATCTACAGACCACTAGAGGGAAACACAAGTAACATGTTCTCTTCAAGAGCATTGGATTATCCATAGGAACACATAGGTTGCACTGCTATGGCTCTGGACCAGCCATCACCTCGCCTATAAACCACCAGCCACCTTCATTTAGGAGATCTTCATCCCAACAAGTAAGTAACATGGGTTTCATCATCTATGATTACTTTACTATTTATCTTTTACTTCTTTCAGTATTTCCATTTATGTTATTACCCAGATATCTCCATCTTCCCACCAATCCACCCAACCAACCATTTCAAGTCTTTTCACATTTCCTAATCTCTTCCTCTCTATTCCTGAGTCTTCTTAGTTATATTACGATCCTAACCACACCTTCCTCACTCTCTATGCAATCACATAGACGCTCAAAAGCTATTTTTATTAAGTTATAACCCATTTCCCCTACCAACATCGGTTTACCCTACCTCCATTGGTTTCACCCCTATACTGGTGTTGGTCACCTAACTGATATCGGTCTCTATGTAACTCTATACCCTCTGATGAGAAAGCATTCAATTCAACAAAAACCAACCCAGACCTCACCTGATCATTCCTAAACCCTTTATCAGACCTCTGCTAGACCTGTAAAACTCAGAACAACCTACCAAACCTCTAGATACAATCATAACTTTTCTTGTTAGGTTAGATTTACTTATTGTATTAGCACGACTAAATCATACAACTATAGTAGGATTTACTTATTTCCCGGTATTTGTTACATTAAATTGTATTTAAAAGTTGATTGACAACCTTCTAGGAAGCACCTCACTTCCCATATATAGCACTCAGTAGTCAGTCCACTAACCTATATTATTATTAATGTTATTTTGTGGTCTTGTTGTTTTCTTACAGGTCATTCCTCCTAGCCAAAGGGAAGATCTCCACGATCATCTTAGATCAAAAGTCAACGACACGTGCATTCTACCTTAGACCTTCTATTTTATAGGTATTCCTCCTAACCTCTTACCTTATTTGTTTTACGCAAAATATTTGGTGTAACATTTTGGCATGCCCAGTGGGACCCTTGTTGGGTTTCGTTTCATTTGTTAATTTTTAGGAAATAATCTTGTGTCTATTTCATTTAAAACAAGTTCACATTAATCATATTATCTGGAAACATTCTACTCTTCTAATTGGATCAATGAAATTTGTCTTTCGGGATTAGAAATAACTCTTCTTTCATTTCTTGCATTTTATCTAGTGAAAGTTATACTCTTTACCCCTTCATAATTTGTTCTCATTGAATAAAATTTGTGGATTTGGGTTTAAAATATTTTCATCTAATTTCTATATGCTACATTGTAGCTCATTTAAACTATGGGAAACATATCTGTTGAAAGTCATGATAAGCTGATGGTTGACAAATTGATTCGTAGCTCACATTTTTCATAATCTCTCTCTCTCTCTCTATACCAAACCAATGAAAACAAACTACACATTTATGAAAAAACATATTTCCTAGAAGAATTTGTCAACGATCACACGATCAGAGGATTGATAGTGGGATCCAACTAGTTTTCTGGCTAGTCATCATATCAGAGTAGGGCCCTGAGTACTGCAAAGTATATATTCTGGACAACATGCCAAAACTTACCGGAAACCAAACATAGTTTTCAATTTCTGTGGGGAACCTTTGGTAACCAAAAAAACTATTCTATTTACAAGTCGGTCCTAAATGGCATAATCCACAACATAAAATCTACATAAAAGGATTTCGTGTTTGCTAGCTTTTACTTGATTTGTGTTTTGAGGTGCGAGTTCATTTTATTCATTTTTTCTCTCTTCCTACAAACTCCACAATCATAGTTGGTGTATTCCAACTATTTCTAAGTGTGTTAGGACTAATCATCTCCATACTTGTTCTCTGAGTTAGTCTTTTTATTTCACCTGAATCACCAAAAAATCACTTTTTCCATTTTTCATAGATTTCATAGTAACCACTATCGATCCAGCGACCACCATCAGTTTCATCATCGCACCTCTATTAATTCATTGACTGCCATCAGTTTTATGTTATTTTGGTCATTTATACCAAAGTAGCATTCAATCTATATTTATTTTCTTTCTATGACTTCCTCTATCACTTTACTATATCTTTGAGTCCTTAATATAACCTTTAGATTGCAATTCTACTTCATCTTCATCATTTATTGCCAGATTTTTAAATCTTTCATAGATCTACAGTAACTGACATCAGTTTTTCCAACTGGCAGTGGTTACCCTCTCATACCAGCATTGGTTACCCAACCATCATTGGTCTCTGTGTTTTGACTTTTCAATCAAAATAACGATCAAATAACACATTTTAGACCCATTTTCTCCATTCTTTCTATGTTTGTGCATGATTAGCAGGGATTAGATCACCCATTCTATTATCATTTATATAGTTTTAACTCATAAACAAGATAACACTCTCATGTCTCAAACTAACCACCAACCTCTTCCACTTAGCCCATCACCCCCATGCATCTCATCACCTACGAACTCCAATAAGTATCTTACCATACCCACTGGTGATGAGGTGTTTACGAGAATCCTTGATCAAAACACCACCACTCTACAGTATTACCTTGATCTTTCATCTACCTATGATTCATCTGGGAAACTTGTATATAGTATGACTGAGTCCATTCCTCATACTCTCGCACCCACTTCTACATCAGTTACGACCAGCGTAGCCTTAGCCTCTTCCACCTTACCATCTATGATTTCCTAGCTTGACCCTACATTATCAATATCTATTGCATTTATGAAATCTATTGCTCCCTCGACGTATGTAGTCCCTATAAATTCCAGCATTCCTTCACCAAACGACCTTCATATAGGTCTATCTACATCCTCCACTTCTCATATACCCATTACATTTCAACCACCACTAGTGTTGGCAACCCATACTCTCTTCCAAATCCTTATCCTCTCCATCCTGTAATCTCATCCTCCAATTTCTACGAGAGTCTTTATGTCCACCCCACCTACCTACACCTATCATCAAAAACCCCCCTATTTCATTTACTACTTATTTAGGATACTTTCCCTCTATATCTACTCCAACCTATGTTCCTTCATCATAATTTTTGTACTTACAACCACTGCATACTAGGATGTAATAAACATCATACCCCCTTATAATATAGCAGATGCCTCATCATCACAACCTACCAATGATCTTATCAAAATGATGTTGGACAAGATGAAGACATTAGAAGCATTTGTCTCTAGCTCATGTAAATCTCTGACATACGATGAGATTTACAATGATCCCATTCAACTGTCCATTCCAATTCATCCATACCCTACCCATTGGGAAATTTCTAAATTCAACTGAATCAATAGTAAAGAATACCCACAATAGTACTTGTGGTATTTTAAACATGTGTGTTATCTAATCACTCACGATGATGCTTTGCTCAGATTGTGGAAATCCTAAATGTCCTTGATGGGACTGGCTTTAGATTGGTATAGTGCTCCATATTTTCATTTAATCAGGTAGCTCAAAAATTTCTAGACCAACTTTCTATCAACATTGTCAAGAAGGTCACTATGACCGACTTGTACATGACACGTCAATATAAAGACAAAATCTATTGTAGTTTTTTTTCGCTCATTGGTAGAGCCAAATCAAAAAACTCACATTCCAATTACTTTAGACAGAGTTGATAGATTTTTTTTTACCAGAGCTTGTGCTAGACACATCTCTCTGACTCTTTAAGTTAAAACCTTCTGCATGTTTGATGAGGCATTCACCATGGCCTGAAAAATTGAAATCTGTGCCATTGAAGAGAAGAAAATAAAATTGTGTAATAAAAATGCTACCTATAAATCAAATAATACCTCTTCTTCTTCCAAACCACAAGATAATTATTCTAAAGCAAAAGGATTTTCCAATGTAGTAGTTTCAAAAGCTGGTCCATCTTTTCCATCCAACCAATCAAAACCTTCTTCTAACCTTTCTCCTGTTCAGGATTTTGAGTTCAAGCGGGAGCAATGAAAATATACTCCCATAGAATAAACCTACTCTTTAGTTTTAGAACTTCTAAAATCTAGAGCACTCACTCTTCCACCCGTCAAACCACATACTGGCTTTGAACCTACTTGTCACGTTCTTGCACAATACAAAGAAAATGATTACTAAAACTATCATTACAGTTGAGGTCATAGTGATGGTAATTATATAGATTTCAAAAATATCGTTCAAGAAATGTTAGATAATGGAGATATAGTCTTGGATAACCCTAACGCACTAGATAATCAAAACATTCACATCTTCAAGAAGTTGTTCCCAAATTATACCCCATTGTCTAACCAAACCGGTAAAACTTCAACCAGTGAAAGTAACGTTTGTGAGATTCATGTCATTTTTGACGTCATACTAGCTCCTTTTGCTCAATTTCCCATTCAATTTATTGAGGAGATTCTCACATGATCCCCTTCATCCATGGAGGGACCTGTTTCATCTACTCTTGTACCCATGGAGGAGTCTCCCTTATCTTCTCCTACACCCATGATGGAGTCCACCATATTTGTTGATTCAGTTTCCCCACTCACCTCTCAACATTATGAACAACCCGCAATACTTACTCTTCTAGGCATGGGAGATTCATGCTTACCTTCTTCTTCACCAAAAGAAGAACCTACCTCATCTAAATTTCCTTCTCCCCTAACCATAGGGGGTCCATTAATAATGTTTCTTCTTATTTGTGACAATTCTACACTGGAATTCAAGGATCCTATTGATCTACTCTCATCTCTTCTACCCATAGAGTCTAAAGCTAACCATTTCCCTATCTCACAGAAATTATTTACAAGAATTACTACCAAATCAACATCATCCTCCCCTACATCGGTGTGATTATGATGTTTGGATGACCACTTGGATTATGTTGACAATTACATGCTTTAGGGATTTCTTCAACTTTTTTTCTCAACTCAAATGCAGATGTTGTCTACAGACACTTCCACAATCTATCCAAATGTGTTTCAGAAAACCAAACCCACCATACCCATACCAGTTGTAGCTACCCCTTCTTCATCACCCTCACCAGTACCTAAACCTTTACATTCAATTTTTTTTTTTTTCCTATGCCTAAAACCCTACCTGCACTGATATCTTCCTCTGCCTCCAGACCCATTAGCACATTGGGAGTCATGTCAAAATCAAACCTAGTCCATCCTCCTGTAAAACTAGATTTATCCACATTCTCACAAGATGTCGCAAAGACTATTCCCCCATCTAACAGGAACACCCAACCTCTTAGGCCACATACACCAACTTCGCCCACTACCCCTCTATCACCTTCATCAACTCGATCTATCCTAGGTTCCCACCCATCAACCTTGATTAAGAAACCTCCAATCCAATGTAAATAAAAAACACACCATCCCACCTCCTCATCAATATCCTCTGTTTAACACAATTTAACTACACAACCTATGTTTTCCCTGTCACCTACATCCTTTCTACCTCCTATACCTACACCACTTCTTGTATCCTCATCATTACCCATGCCATTCCCTTCTCCTCAGCCAGTCCCTTCCACATTTCCTCTTACCACTACCTTCACCGCACCTCCATTATCACCTTGGCTAACATGTCCCCTTCTACCATCTACCCTCCCTTATACATCAAGCACTCCTTCTTCACCTTTACCCAAGAAGGTGAAACCTAAGCCCGAAACCCCAATACCTTGCAAAGAGGTAGTTAAAGCTACACCACCTCCATCAACTAGTTCACCTACTACACCTTTACCCAAGAAGGTGCAACCCAAATCTAAAACTATACTCTCTACCAAAAAAATAGTCAAACTTAATCAACCTCCAATTCCACCTCCAGTGACACCTCTCCCACCAAATTCACCCACACTTCCATCCTAACCCATATTTACTTCACATTTTTATCCATCGGTAGGGTCTTACGTTAACATCTTAGCTAACCTTTTTTTAATTTCTATCATCACATTGCCACCACTTAGACCTTATGACCGACTCAAACCTAAACAAGAAGGGTTTGATGATACCAAAATGCATTCTTACCATCGTGTGCTAGGGAATGATGTGGAAAAATGTAAGGCTCTTAAGATTACTCTTCTCCAGCTATATCCTCTTGAAGAAAAGTTTGACAATGATGATATTTTAGATGAGGACCCTATTCCACCTGCACCTATCACCACACAACCTCATAACTTACTTATTCAGTGACCTCCATATCCACCTTCACAACCATTTTATCCTCCTACAACATTTGAGATTAATATGGTCCACATCATAGAGCTATCCAAACCTCCACCAAAATGCCAATGTGCCACATTGCTTTCACAAAACCATTATATTTCCTCACCATATTTTTTCCTTTCCTATTGTTATACCTTTCACAACTCATCTTATCCTTCACCATAGATCAATATGCTTCAAGTTGCCACTCAAGCCTAAAAGGTCAAAGGAAAGGATAAAATAACTAGCTCACTCATTAATCCTTTACCAAACATTCCATCTACACCTACACCCAAAATCACCATCCGTGGACCCACATACCCTATTTATGAAGAGGTTTCCCATCATAAAATGCTTAAAAAATTACACCAATATCCTCTAAATATGTCTTTGTATGACCTCGTCCAAACATCTGAGTCTCATTGTCAGACCCTCATTGAGGTCATGCAATCTATTAAGGTTATACCTAGTGAGTCTACACCTGTTGCATCCATTATTACTCCTCACCATGTCACCTCTCTCACCACTTCGCCCCCTTCATCTACTCTCATTACCACTCATCAAGTAGTCGCTCTCATTTTCTCTTATGATGAGATTGAACCTCTCATATAGGATGATCCTGACCCTAACTTATTCATTTTTGTCTACGTTGATAATATACACGTTCAACGCATTATGGTCGATAGAGGTACCAGTATGAACATCATTTCCTCCCATATGTACAACCAAATGCGCATCCCTATAAATTGTATGCATAATAACCCAATTATGTTGTGTTCATTTAACGATGTCATTACTTCCACCCTCGCCACCATCATTCTCCACATTCGCATGGGCCCCTGTACTATTCTTGAATTATTCAGTCCTAGACAGGGAATTTCAGTACAACTTGTTTCTTTTCCAACCATTGATTCACGTCATGCTTTTCATTCCTTCAAACTTACACTGCTGTTTAAAATTTGAGCATGAAGGACACAACTACACAATCCTAACTGACCCTTTACTATATAAAACTTATAACATGCTCTCCAACCTAATGATCTCCTTATTGCAGTTAAGGAATCTACCACAACTTCCACTCCTTCTTCAGCCGCTATCCCATTTACCACCGCTGACACCTCCTCTTTAGTTGCTACATCATCCACCACTTCTACCACTTCATCTTCCATAATCAACTCCTCAATTCCCACTACTACCGTAGGTTCTACAGGTGACCCATCAGCCAACCCATCTACTTATCAAACATTCAATGCTTCTTCTTCCTATCCATTTAGTGAGTCATCCATTCTCTCTACCACACACCAACTACTAATCCCTTAGAAGGATTTTTTCAATGCCTCACTCTGGGGGAGTACCTTCTTTATAAAATTGACACATTCCTTACTCCTCAAGAGTATGGTAACCTTCACCACCATCCTTGTTATGATCACCATGTAGGAAAATTTCCCCCTACGATCCACCCCACCTTAACTCCAACTTAATGTATGGGGGACTTGATGCTTCTACCTACTCACCTGAGCCACCTTTCAAAACTTGACCATTTTCCTCCAACCTTCAATATCTAACAAACTACTGCTTCACCCACTCATTCCTCCATCGTTGCACTTGAAAGGGCTTTGGCTTTGGTTTCTATGAACAAGGCCAACATATTTTCATTCTTTACACACCCATAAGCATAAAGACCATAGTGGTATTGGATTTACCAAACCACCTCCCAAGAAAGCTGAGTTGAACTCATTGAGGATGATAAACCTTCCTCACCCCATTCACCTACCTCACCACCTTCACCTACAGAGTCTATGGATCCAAAATACATTCCACCTAGTTTTTTTTTTTCATGAACACCATTTCTCTGGGACCTCTAACTTATTAGCGTGATGATAAGGCTTCCTCTTCTCTTCCCTTCATGTATCTTGAAAGGATTGATATTGATACACCTTCTATTAATGTCATTCAATGTCAAGATGATGAGTCTATTCTCACCTATCTTGGTGTGGAAGATTCTTATATACATTGGTCATTACCTTTTGAGATGCAAACCATGTTGAATGAATCAACCATCGAAATCAACATTCACACTCAAGACGACCTGCACATTCTAAAAATAGGAAAATATTTAGATGATGTTGAAAAGGAAGCTTTCACTTTTTTCCTTCAGGATCATAACAACGATTTTTCTTGGACCTATGCTGATATGCCTGGTATTGACCCAAACATTATGGTCTACAATATAATAGTCATTTCTGATGCCAAACCAGTGAAATGAAAGATGTGAAAAATACATCCTCACATTTCCCTTCTTGTCAAAGAATAACTCCAGTGCCTCATTTTGATTTCCTTCATTCTACCCATTGATTGTCCCCAATGGATCTCTAACATTGTTCCTGTCACAAAAGTGATAGGGGGACTCCACATTTGCATGGATTTCCATGACCTTAACTTGGCTTACCCCTAAGATGATCTTCCTCTATCTAGTATTGACCAACTAGTTTGTCTCACCACCATCCATGAGATGTTATCACTCATGGACGGTTTCTAAAGTTATAACCAAATATTACTCATGCTAAAAGATCAACACAAAACTACCTTCATCACTCCTTGGGGGACCTTTTGCTATCATGTCATGCCCTTTAACCTTCAAAACGTTGGTGCTACATATCAGTGGGCTATGCCTTATATATTTCATGACATCATGCAGGACATATTGGAAGATTACGTTGATGATATTATTGCCAAATCTAGAAAATAGGCCGAACACCTTGCATTCCTTCAGGTTGTATTTAATCATCTCATCAAATATTACGTTCACCTTCAACCTAACAAGTGTGTCTTTTCTATTCTCTTAGGAAATCTCCTTGGTTTAAATTATTTATTTGCATGGCATTGAAGTTGATCCTACTAAAATCAAGGCTATTCTCAAGATTCCTCCACCTTCTAAATTTTTTTAACTTCGTATTTAACAAAGCAACTCGCAATCTATTCGTTGCTTTATTTCTCAGTTTTCCAACAATTTCCATCCATTTCATCATCTTCTAGAAAAGGATGTATCCTTAAAATGGGATTATGAGTGCCAAAAATCCTTTGATGCCTTAAACCAATACCTCCTCTAACAACCTGTGCTCATTCCACCTAAGGATGACCAACCATTTTAACTTTACATTTTTGCCAGTGATCATTCCTTGGGTGTTATGCTCACTCATCGCAATGAGAAACACAGCCAGCAAGTGGTTTATTATATAAGTTGTATGATTTTAAAATACAAGACTAGATATACTCATGCCAAAAAAATTTCCTAGCATTAGTATTTTTTCGTCAATAAACTTCTCCATTACCTACTCAACTAGAAAACCTTTGTTGTCACTAATACTAACCCCTTACATTACATGTATGCTAATCCTTACAAACATCAATGTGCTACATGTTGGATCATGTTTTTTGCAGACCTACATCTTGAATTCATCCATCAAAATTATTTCATAGGAAAAACCACTGTTTACCAGTTTGTAGACACACCTCTCTCTGGAAACCAAGCTTCTAACTTCAAATTCCTTAATTAATCCATTGCTACCCTCTCCCGGGAAGATATTGTTTACAAGATGACCTTATTCTTTAATAGTTCCAAATGTCAGCATGGGGGTGGTGTAGGAGTTATCCTCATTACTCTTGATGTTGAGCCTATTCCATTATCTTCCAAACTAGATTTTGATTATACTAACAATATCGACGAATATGAAGCACTCATGTTAGGTATTCAAACTGCCATAGCCTTAAATGTTAAGTCAATTAATATATTTGGTGACTCTCAACTAGTTCTAAACTAAGTGAATGGTATATACCAGTGTCATAATGAGATATTTCAAAAGTATACATCATGTTGACATGCTTTTGACTACCTTTGACCATTCTGAACATCAAACCACCTCGTGTTCCACTAACAAATTCATGGACACCATGGTCTATCTCGCTTCTTAAATACGCACTTCACCCTCTGAATCAAAATATTTTTCCCAGTAAAAAGTTTACAATCACCTTCTTATCAATTCTGATGATGTTAACTTTGTAGGAAACATTTAAACTGACCCACTTGACCATTGGTATAAACAATTTGCTGACTTCCTTTTCCTTTCAATTCTGCCTCTTGATCTTACTTGCAATGGAAAACAAGCCTTCCTCAAAAGTGTCTCTCATTATGTCATCATGATTTGCATTCTTATAAATGTGGCTTTGATAGTGTCCTCTTACGATGCCTTATAAGCTATGAAATCCCATACATAAACAAGGAAGTTCACAATGGGATTTGTGGAGGTCATTTCAATGAATTCACTATCACTAAGTACATCCTTCACCTTGGCTATTACATGCCAACCCTAAAACAAAATTGTTGTGACTATGTCAAACATTGTGTGAAATTTCAGCAATATGTTAATCTTCATCACATCCCTATTCATGCGTTACAGGTAGCATGAGACCTTTGGCCTTTCTCTTAATGGGGTTTGGATCCTTTCAGAGAGATTAGCCCTTAGTATTCCCAATGTCATCAATGGATTATTACTGCTACCGAATATTACACTAAATGGGTGGAATTCATACCTCTCATTTTTACAAAAGCCAAGAAAATATGTGAATTCATCAGTCATCAAATCATTTATCACTTTAGTGTTCCTCACCACATCATCATTAATAACGGAAAAAAATTCAAAATCAAAACCCTACAAAAACTCTGTGATGCCTACGAAATTCAACTCATTTTTCTCTTCACCTTATTAGCCTAAAAAAAATGGCCAAGTTGAATCAACTAGCAAAACCCTAAAAAAAATTCTTATGAAAGTGGTTGAAGATAGTTATAAGGATTGACACACGAACATTTATTTTTCATTATGGGCTTATCACAATAGTATTCACACCTCAACTGTTGCCATACCTTTCTGTTTTGTCCATGGTATAGAGGTTTTCTTGCCTCTCGAAATCCAAATTCCATCTCTTCGTATCTCACTCAAAGATATGCTCAATGATGATGATTTTATCCAAGATCGTTTGGTGGAGCTTGAGTTATTAGATGAACACCATCTAAATTCTCTCGATCACCTACAAATATACCAAAAATGTATCAAATTTGCCTACGATAAACATGTCCAAAAATGAACCTTTAAGGTTGGTGATCTCATCCTGAAGGAAAAACAACATGTAACAAAAGATGAGAAAATTAAATGGGGAAATTTCACTCCTAACTTTCTTGGACCCTATATCGTTACTCATACCTATGGATCAAGTGCATATCGTTTATCTTCCCTTAAATGTAAACCCGAAACTGAGACCCTCAACACCTTCCATCTTTGACCATTATATTATTAAATCAAGTCCTATATTACCTTCTGTCTATTAAACACTCATCACTTGAAAAACCTTCACCTTCCATTTACTTATTTAAAGGATCAATGACTAGTAGAGAATCATTTGATTATCCAACACCTTTCAGCCTTATCTTCAATATGAGTACCACAACTCTACTCATGGCATGATTCTCATGGATACTTTTCATCCTTTTCAGGATGAAATACCATTATCATTCATCACTTAAAAACTTTCTTTTATAACTAACCTCTACGTGATATGGTTTTTCCTTCATACAAGAATCCTATAATCCTTTATAGTCTTGATCATGACCTAAAAGTCCAATAACAAAAGTTTAAAAGTAATATATGGGATTTTCAAATCCAACTCCTTGAGTTAAAATTCTAGAAAATAGATGAATCCCTAAAAAGGACATCTATCTTTCTATCTTGCTGCTATAAATAGACTTCTCCCTTGAAGGACAACTATACAAAGCTAGCCATATTGTATGTAGTCTACAAAAAAGACTATTTTTTACAAAATAAAAATAAAATATTTTGAAGCTTCCCAATTAATTAACTTCATGAAGACATCAAGGATTCATTCTATTTATCCCATGTATACTTCTCGCATCGATCAATCTATCAAACAAAAGCAAAAAGAAAATACAGAAAATCAAGAGAAGTACAACTTTTTCGGTTTTGGGTATCTTGCAGAAGAGGGATGTTGTCTCACAACAAGGTTATGCTAAACAACCCATTTCACTTCATATTCTTTCCTTTCTTATCTTCTACCTACTCAAGGGATGTGCAAAAAATGTGACATTTTGTGATCATGTAAACTCTTTCACCCTTTTAAAAATCAATCATGCACTAACTTTTAGGGTTTAAGTTTAGCATCCCATCCTCAGTATGCTCATTATGGTCCTTGCAACTTCTAGATCATTGCACCTCTCTTACCATTTGTCTCTTTTCTTACTTATTGATTCTACTACACAAGAATAGAACTTTGGCACCTACATTATAGGATTTATTCTCCTTCAACCATGCCTATTAAACCTAAACTCAACCAATCTTAAGTAACCTAGACTTAAGCATGCCTAAAAGGTACCAAACCATTCATCTACCTCATCATATTATTCCCTAGCTTATGGGAGAACTACATCGGCCTTAGGCCCCTTTTCATCGAGGCTATTTAGGAAGCACTTGTAGGGAATGGGGCCATTGGAGGTTAGCTCAGACACTTTTACCCCTAACCAATTTTCCCCCTTTACATTCACATTAAAACCCAGTTAGAATCCATTTACAAAAAAACTTGGAAATTAATATATCAGAAAAACATACATTGTTTCATTATATCCACCATTTATATAACCTCAACCATATAACACCTACATCATTTAAAATTTCCATGATATCAACTACATGGAAATTTAAACATAACATACATCCAACACATCATTTCCTCTAAACCAATAACTTGGAAATTTTTACTAACTCAACCATGCCTACCACTTGATTCGATCATGCCTATACCGAACTCAACCATTCCTACACCTAAATCCATCATGCCTATACCTGACTCAACCATGCCTACACCTAAGTCAACCATGCCTATATGACCTCGACTCAGCCATGCCTGACTCACCTAGTTTCCATAATAAACAATAACAATGGAAACGAAAACAAATACGTCATTAGTCCAATAATCATCATCAACTATATAAAAGGGAATGTCTATGTATTAATACATATATACACATGGATAAATCATCAAAGTGTCTCAAAAAATATCATATAAAATCTCGCAATCTTCGGCATGTAGGCTGGTATATATATCAAAATCAAAATCATAATACAATATCATGATGAATCAACCCACCCGAAGCCCTCCTATCCACTATCACCTATCTCCTCCTCTCACCCTGTCAACTGCCCTCCAAGCAATCTCTACACTCTCTACTGGGCCCTATCTTCCCACCATCTCCTCCTCCTCACCCTTAGATGGGCCCAGTCTACGAGAGCTGGTAACCTCACCATGATCCTATCTCTTACGTGAATGAACCCCTATTCTACCTAAACTATGAGTCCTAGATCTGGTGCTCTCACCAGATGCCAGCTAAGCCATGTGCTCAATGTATGATGGAACATTAATACCTTCCATGGTCAGATGATCCTAATAATAACATGCCTGATTTAGGGGATTCATGAACCTTTCCATCAATATAGTCTTAGGTGGCGCCATCGGCCTAGCTGCAAGTTGTGAACTCTGACCTAAGAATAGAGGCCCCTGTCCTCCTGGATGTACTACGAGACCATGTCCCAGTCCCTATGTTGGTACCTATACAACTACCTATGTCTGTAGGGCCACAACCTATGCCTAAGAGGTTGTCACCTGGCCCTATAAACTAGTGATATGCACTTGTAGCACCACTACTTGAGATCCATCCGCTACAAGAGCCTATTACCTATGCCTATGCTTGAGCCACTACCAACAGATCTTATAACGTAGTCACCTACCTTTTCAAACTATCTCTATGCGTTTGTGCTACTATCAACTAAAAACCCAGACCAATCACCTGTCCCTCAAAGACATCCCTCTTAACCATCATTGTAGCTAACTCCAGCTAACCTGGTTGTGGCAGTGTTGCTTGTAAATATATTTCCCATCATTGTCTATATGCCACAGTGGTCCCTGTGTCATCCAACCTCATATAAACTAATACATCCTCTTGTCCATCTAGGTTTGTAGGATGTCATGGAGACAAAGGTATCTTCGTATCATCTCTGTGGTATTGTGGGAATGGTGGCGGCACATCCTGCTATAGTCCAAACTGGTGTAAGACTTTGTCCACCAAAATCATCTCATGCTCACTGACATGTCTACCCTATATCCACCTCCATAGCTAGAGCCCATGTAACTCTTGGGCCATCCCTCTAAATGTAGGGAAACCAACATAGGGCCGTCATACTATGTTCATGACATAAACCCTCTAGCTATCATCTCTAATACACTGCATCCTGTGCTACCTCCTCTACTCGTGGATGACCACCTACGATCACCCATATCTTGTATCTTACCCTCTTTCCACCATAGTGCGAATCTTCTATTGGATGTCCCCATGGCCACACAATCACTATGTGCTCATACGCTGAACAATATAGTAGGAATGTCACATACTCTAGTAGCCCCATAACTCCTTGTATAACTGCACTTAATATGCAGGTGCCCATGAAAAGTAAACACTATCCTGGATCATATTTCATAGAACTCCCATCAATCCCGTAGGAAATCAGTCACCCTCTAAATCATATACTGCATAGCATCCCACCGCTACCATCATCAATACTACTAGCCATGTCTCCTATGGGTGCACTGCATACAAAGCCCCATAAAAAAGACTGACACTATGCTTATTCAGGTCACTCGCCATCTCCCCAAACACTTCAATCATCACCTCAAAGGATCCATCCATTGATAATGAATACACAAGCTCACCAACAATTGGTATCCACATAATCCTATAAACATCCTGACACGTGATCGTCATCTCGTCGGTGGGTAGATGGAAGATGTTGGTCATTACATCCCATCTATCAATGAAAGCAACCATGAGACTATGATCCCATTGGATCCACCTGTACCACCTAATACTAACTTATCTGACCTCTTGCATGTGTGTCCACTCGTCCTCAGTGACACTGGGTCACATCTCCCCTAATAATGGTGGGACCCTATCCTACATCATCAACTGATGTCGTTCCTACATCCATAAAACTCAATAATGTCACGTACTAAACTACTTTACTCATTTCTTAAACCCTAAATACCCCCTCCCCACACCCAGATTTCTCTACCAATCTATCTAGTTCATAACTATTTTTCCTCACCTATCATACATTTTATCTATATCCATACCCATACCTGCCTTTTCCTACCTATATATAGCCTAAACCCACCTATCCCTATTCTAATCTACATCTCATATCTCTCAATGTAACTACATATTTATTTTTCCAGTTTCTAACCTAAGTCACTTTTCACACTGAATGACATCGGTTACCTTAAACCGACACTGGTCACTCTAACCAGTATCGTTCACCTAGCTAGCCACCAACACCGGTATACCCAACTGACGTCAGTTGACTCCAAAATGGTGTTGGTCTCTGGTTTGTACCTAAGGTCAAACCCCCATGGCCCCAACTTAAAAAAAATGAAATAACAACCTAAATACTATTTCAAACCCACCTACAATCCATCCCCATTAAATTATCTACCTATTTAATCTGTATTCCACCCTCCTCCAACCCAAATTCATTCATTTTTACCACCATCCTCATTTTATACCTTAGAACAAGTGAATTTTTTTTTTTTTTTTTTTGATAATTGCATCCTGGTTCTAAATACATAATTTAGAACTCACAAATCAAATAACCATTCATATAACAGACAACCATATGCAGCTGTAATGACTCGGAGTACTTCCGATCTATTCATTCCATGACTCGGTAATCTACCGATCTATTCATGAGTAATAAGAGTTGGTGTTTTTATTTAACACTTTACTCTTGCGGTTCTCTTCCCTACTCTGGGATTCAGAATGCTCTGTCCAAGGAACCTAACTGAATAATTGTTACCATTATTCATCGGCATCTCATCCCTTAGACTAGGTGAATTAGGACAACGCAATCAGCAGCTTGCGATACTTTGGCCAAAGATTTGAAACATACTGTTTATGTCTCGTATTCCTTAACGGCATACTCGTCAATCTGGAATACGTCCTTCACCCCATTCTTATGTTATATAGAATGTCTTATACTGACTACTGTCAGTCCTTCCTTTCTCAACTTAATCACTCGGAGACAGATTAACAAGGTGATAATGTTATATGGATGCCCACGAGGATTAGGGATATGGTGACATACTGGTTCAACCTTGCAGTTCAACCAGTGTGTCATGATACCCCGAATCTCCTAGGTAGCCTTATAACATGACCACGTTCTTAATCGGACCCTGAGTAACTCGTGCGAGATCAAAGTGTAAATCTTAGCGATCAATGCAAAGGGTGTCGCCATAAGTCACCTGCATTGTTGTAACTTCGAGAAGATCCTAATCTTCTCGGAGGCACAACCCTGCAGTTGACTTGTGTCGTCAACCTTTAAATCCGCCTCGAAAAGATCTACTTAGTAACATGCGTTACGCACTTGAGTTTAAATTACTTTAAAGACTTTTCCCTAAGGTTAGCCTTTCCCGATCCCTGGATTCTTCGTCTTAAGACGACCTTCCTCTATAAAACCCATTACATGGTAGAGGTATTAAGGTCAAGCTCTCATCAAGGAGTCATTAGAATACTCATGATTCTAAAACAACAGAATTGGACAATATCTCATAACCTTTACTTGAGATTGCCATCTGAACCCCATTAGATTTACATCAGTTCTCCTAACTGAATTTATATCATACTTATTAGTATAAGATATAAATGATTAAGAATCCAATTTAATATTGTCCTGTCATACTCAGGACTAGGGATTAGTAATTTAATTCGGCTTGTTTAGCGTTCTGCTTAGGTTCATTTTTAACCTATCTTTTAGAAAGACAATTGTTTAAATTCAATATTGCTTTCACTAGAACAATAAGATCTGCTAAACACTCATATGAATTCAATCACATTTTCTTGTAAGCTTTCATAGTCAATCACAAAAGCATCCAAATTACACAAGATAACATTGCCACTCTGGTATATAAACCGAAGAAGGTCAACTATCAGAATAAGAATACAACACAAGTATCAAATACTTATTCCCATTCCTGTCAGAACTATATAATTACATTTTATGCAAACAACATACTTGATACAATGCTTAACGGAAAAGTACATCTTTCCACATATAATACATTTAGGAAATCAAGCTGTAATTCATTATAAAACAAATTAAACAATCTGATCAGCCTGTCAGATCTGCATTGCTTTTACCTCTTACGGCAACCATCTGCAAAAATAGTCAACATGAGTCAGTTCGATGAACTGAGCATGATAAGCACTAACTTTTAAAACAATTGCAATCCGTCAATTGTTTTCATTAAACACCCTGTTTAAATGAGATCAATTATCCAAACAAGTAAACATATTCAAAATATGCCTTTATAATACAAAATTGACTACAAACGTGTAACTCTATCAACGTTACAGAATAGTCCTAAACACTTCTCAAATATTTCATCAAATATTAAGAATCAAGAACGAAAGTATTAAAAACAACCAATTGAAGCCAATATCAGCAACATTGGACAGATCGTTCCATTCATCCAAAAAGGAAATATCATAACAACTCTTGAGTATATCAATATGTTAAAAACAGCTCCTACTGTTACAGATATCAACATGTATTATAATAATAAAAGAGAAAGGAACAAATCATTCACACTTCCCTTCACACAAGTTCACTACTGTACCGTCTCCACATATGGAATGCATTAATCCAGTATATGTGTGAACAAGTCCGTCAAACCACAAGAAGAATCACTGTCTTAATAAAAATCGAACACAGCAAGGCTTTTCGACCCAAGTTCGAAATCAAAGAACCTCTAGTATTGCGGTCAACAACAGACTCCATTGCATTAGACAATTGGATGTTTCCCTAAGTCTATGCCAAGACAATCACACAAAATTTCCGAACATGTTCAGTCTCAATCGGACTGGAGTAAACGGAAAGGAAAATAGCAAATCTATTCTCACCTTGGCGCATGCAAGTCTAAAGTATGGTATTCGCGACTCACTTCAACAGAGCCAGAACACGAGATAATTATCCATACTCAAGGAACTCAAACAGTGACAAACGACAGTGTCCAAATATCAGGTTCAATAAGAGACAGAAATACAGGTTAACTTCCAAGAATTCAAATGAATCCGAACAGTAGTAACAAGACAAATAATTGCATACGATTCCATCTGAGCCCATCAACGGAGCATATTAAAAATCAGGCAAAGCAAATTTAATTACTGATTTCAAAACAAGGAATCCGACTGAACCCTTGCCAATCTTTTACACAAACTTGCACAGACTGAAGAACGTAAAAATATACCAAAAGAATCTGTACCACAAAATCCTTGCGGCACGATGGTATTCTTACGAAATAACAGAGATCGAAATACATATTATTCCCTTTAGTCGCTGGAACAACAATTTCCAATATTCAACTATATTCAACCATAACAAGTGATTCAAACATATAAATCATTCAATCGACTCCACAGAGTCGTTCAGATTAAAACGAATATGAATCTATATTTACATTTCATACTGTTAACGGGTTATTATCCATAACCACGGAACCCAACAACAGTATAAGATAAAAAAATAGTTTAAGAATCAATCTATGCCATTCAAGGTAAGCATTCGACAAGGACCAAGTGTAAGCAATTCAAATACCGATTTTCATAACAAGGGATTCAACCGAGCCTCGTCAAAATTCCCGAACAAGCTTACACATAAGAAACATAAATGCATACCCAGGAAGTCGGTACTAAATTCCATTACAATAACAGAGGTCGTATGACCTGTAACTTCTATATGACTTCCAACGGAATTCATATTAACAAAACTCAAGGATGTATCTATATCCTCAGCAGTGGACTATAGTATACGATTCATTCAGAGGACTCCACAGAGTCGTTCAAAAACAATACATATATCCCTAATGTATACTGTCAACGATAAAATCCCGTTACCACAATAACAAGGGAAAAACAACTTCCACTGGGTCATAATGGCTACTGTAACACAAAAGTTACCTGTTCCCAAGCAAATCTAAAAGACAAAACGAAACCAGACAAGTAACAATAACCACCCCATCAATACCCACGACAGAGCTTACAAGATTCCATTAAAACGGAATAATCAAACAAATGTCCAGCAGTTTCCCTTTCAACAAGTATTCACAACATGCACCGGCGACAAAACCGACATGCATGACAGTGGCCTGTACCCCCTCACAAGAACAATTTAAGGGTTCTCGCCGAGCAGACCGAGCATTCCTTTCTTTTATAATTTCTTTTTTGCATAATTAAACCAGAATGCAAAACACAGAGAAATAAAGCCACAGTTCGAATTTAATAAACACCCATCAAGGATAAATGAAAAATCGAACCAGCAAGAGATACAGTGCCAAAATCACACAATGACATCCATAGAAAAACATCTAATTCCTTAAATCATTTGAACAGAGTTGTTCTAATGAAATCACTTGAAAGACAACAAGATTTTTAAAGGTTAGGGCCTAACATGCCTGGATTTTTACTCAAAATTCCGAAGCAGACCACTGGAAGAGCTCAGACTTCCTTTTCCTTTTCCAAGTTCGAGCGACCAACAAAATTTTGCTATCCCCATGACATATATATTTCCCTTGCCAGAGAAAAGAGCTAGATAACCTCATACTCGCCATGCAACACAAAGAAGACTGGTGCGAAGAACCAGTGAACAGGCAGAAGGAAAACCGAAAATCGCGATAAGCCAAACAAACCAACAAACTTCCTGTTTGCATGCCTTCTCGCGAGTTCCGAGCTCGACTACCGAGCACATTGAATGCAATTACACCAACTTTCCCGCTCAAACGCCACTTCCACCGACCGCCAAAGTTGGCGACAGTCAAATAAAATCCCAAGTTCATTTCCAGTTTTGGCGACCTGCCACGTCGGCTTAGGTTAGCTGTTGCTTAAACCTCCGCCATGACCTGTCCTCCATCCTTATCCTTAGCATTTAATGACATAGAAAACGCCGCCCATGGTTCGCACCCCTTCCATAGGTCCCTTTACATTCTTGCTCATAGTTAGGTTAGTATCTTAGGTTAGAATTTAGGATAATACTTATTCTAACCATATTACACGTAGATACTAACTTAGGACATTAACACATAGCCTAGGTCTAGGTTAGATTAACACTAATCTAACCCCTAGGTTAGGTTTAGTCTTAGGTTACTAATCATTTAATAATTCCAGTTAGGTCTGCATTCTGTACACTCAGAAAAAGACCTACATCATACCTTCTTGAACAGGGTTAGCTCCTGTTCTGCCTTAGGCTGCAGAATCGTATGTAACCGAATTATTACCTGGTCCACGATCGAGACCTTCCAGATATACTTCGATATCGGGAACCAATTCATTTCACTTGATCAGCCTAAGTCATACTCCTGACTAGCTTATTCAATGCTTCTAGACCTTGCAACCTGTTCAGGGTCTGTAAATTAATTCATCACGAACAAACTTAAAGCAATACTTGGATCAATTCCACTGATCCAAGACTAGGTATTATAGATGGATAACTCTATAATTCATTCCGAGATCAGATTAAACTCAGATACAAAATGAAATAGATAAAAGAGTCTAATCATATTCTGACTCAGTCAAAGATCTGCAAAGAAAATACAGTACATATCAAGCATGATTTCTAAATCGAGGAATACATCCTTTTACAAGAAATCACATATCAACACTTGTATGCTCAGGAGAAAGTAACAACAGTTCAGGGTGTTACATGCTTCCCTCCTAAAAAGATTCATCGTCCCGATGAATTACATATTAAATTAACCTTCAGGTCAATCAATTTATCAGTACACAAATAATGTGCCTATTTCATATTTGAATAGTTCCAGAAATCAATGTCACAACACATTTTATTCAACCTGAATAAAGTCTGCCTTCATCTGGCTTTCATAAATACTTAAAAACAATAAGTTCATAAAAGTATGTTTTGTCAACAGATTTCATTCTGTTGAAAAAGAGAAGGAAAAGCAATTTTCATCTCTTCCAGATTTTCCCAAGTTGCACTTTCTTCGCTAAACTGGTCCCACTGGACCTTACATTGCTGTATTTCACGATTTCTTAAATGCAATTGGCGAGTTTCCAGCACTCGTGTGGGTTTAACCACGATTATTCCTGGGTCTTGGACCTGCAAGGAATTCCAATTTAAAACATGTGACAGATCTGAAACGTATTTCTTAAGCAAAGAAATATGGAAAACATCATGCATGCGAGATAAAGCAGGTGGCAATGCTAAACGATAAGCTACAGGATTGATTATTTCGACAATTTCGAAAGGTCCCACAAATCGAGGTGACAACTTGGCAGCCTTGCCAAAAGTTATAGAACTCTTTCTGGGTTTAACACGAAGGAAAACCTTATCACCAAGCTCAAACCTTCTATCAACCCGCTTAAGGTCAGCATAGCTCTTCTGTCTATCCGCTGCTTCCTTTAATCGTTCACGAATCAGCTTAACTTGCTGTTCCATTTCTGTGAGAATCTCTGGTCCAATTACCACTCTATCCTCAACACTGTCCCAACTAACAGGGGTTCTGCACTTTCTTCCATAAAGTGCTTCAAATGGTGCCATTTTAAGAGATGAGTGATAAGTGTTGTTGTATGCGAACTCAACTAATGGAAGATACTCTTCCCATTTATACTGTTGATCCATACAATACATTCGCAACAGGTCCTCCAACACTTGATTTACCCTCTCAGTTTGTCCATCCGTTTCCGGATGATATGCAGAACTGAAGTTTAGTTTCGTTCCAAGAGCTGCGTTAAGCGTTTGCCAAAACCTTGACGTCATTCTAGGATCCCTGTCAGATATAATCAATTCTGGTACACCATGTAATCTGAAAATTTCGTGTACGAATCTCTTGGCCAGCACTGGTGAATCATCCTTTAGATTTCCAGCGATGAAATGAGCTACCTTGGTCAGTTTATCTACAACTACCAGGATAACATCATGTTTATTCCTGGACATAGGTAGTCCTTGTACAAAATCCATGGTTATTACTTGCCATTTGTACTGCGGTATGCTATGAGGATATAACAGTCCAGCAGGGTGCATATGTTCTGCCTTCACCCGCTGACATTCCAGACAATGAGTCACAAAATTAATCACATCCTTTTTCATACCTTTCCAGAAGTATTGCTGTTTTAAATCAGCAAGCATTTTTGTGATACCTGGGTGTCCAGAGAAAGGTGAATTATGAAATTCAACTAACAACTTCTTTCTCAATTCGTTCAACATAGGTACATATACCCTGTTTTCATAACGCAAGATTCCTTCATTATCAAAATGAAAACCTTTATACCTCATATCCTTAGGTTCTGCAGCAAGCGCTGCTTTTACTTGCTGAAAGTATGCATCTGATTCTGAGGCACTTTTTACCTCGTCTTTAAACTGAGTTCTTAATGTTATAAGAGCAGAAATGTGCCTCCTACGACTTAGAGCATCAGCTACTCTATTCTCCTTCCCTTTGATATAGCTAATATCAAAGTCATATTGCGATAAAAATTCTAACCACCTTCTCTGTCTGGCGTTCAGATTGGGCTGAGTAAAAATATATTTCAGTCCTAAGTGATCAGTTTTCAACTCAAAAGGTTTCCCAAGTAAATAGTGTCTCCAGACTTGAAGTGCATGAACAATGGCAGCAAGTTCCAAATCATGAGGGGCATAATTCAGCTCATGTAACTTAAGTTTTCTACTTTCATATGCTATGACCTGATCATTTTGTAGCAAAACACCTCCAAGGCCTTCCCCAGAAGCATCCGTTACAACAGTAAAACTCCCATTAGGGTCTGGCACAGCTAGTATAGGTGCAGAAGTCAACTGGTCTTTCAAACTTTTGAAAGCCGCTTCGCACTTATCATTCCATATGAATTTCTTATCCTTCTTCTGCAGTGAAGTTATTGGTGCAGCTACTTTAGAAAAATCCTTTACAAATTTTCTATAATAACCAGCAAGACCCATGAAGCTTCTTACTTCATGCACATTCTTTGGTGCAGGCCACTCAGTTATTGCCACTATTTTTGAAGGATCTACAGCAATTCCTTCTTTACTTATAACATGACCCAAATAGTGAACTTCTGAATCAAAGAAAGAACATTTGGATAACTTACCATACAACTTTCTCTTTCTCAATATTCCCAAAACTATCTTCAAATGCTCATTGTGCTCCTCAACGCTTTTAGAATAAATGAGAATATCGTCCAAGAATACAAGTACAAACTTGTCCAGGTATTCTTGAAAGATATTGTTCATTAAATTCATAAAGGCTGCGGGTGCATTAGTTAACCCAAAGGGTAGAACTGTGAATTCATAATGTCCGTACCTTGTTCGGAAAGCTGTTTTATGAATATCTTCCTCTCTAATCCTTAACTGATGATAACCAGATCGAAGGTCTATCTTAGAATAAACCGCTGCTCCACGCATCTGATCAAACAGATCATCGATCCTAGGAAGTGGATATCGGTTCTTGACTGTTGCTTTGTTCAACATCCGATAATCAATACACAGCCTTAGTGTTCCATCCTTCTTTTTCACAAATATTACAGGCGCTCCCCAAGGTGAAACACTTGGTCTGACCAAACCTTTAGACAAAAGCTCTTGCAACTGTGCCTTAAGCTCGACTAACTCAGTAGTAGTCATCCGATAAGGCGCTTTGGATATAGGTTCTGTTCCTGGCTTGATTTCAATGGTGAAGTCAAATTCTCTCTTGGGTGGTAACCCTGGTAATTCCTCAGGAAAAACATCCCTGAAACCTTGTAAAAGAGGGAATCGTTCCATGAAATCATCATCTTCTTCGGAAGATTCAGATATCTTTACCGCATAAAGGGTACATCCTTTATTTTTAGCCTTTTTAAGCTGCATAGCTGACAGTTTTCTAACTGAAATTTCCCGTTTCACACCTTGAATCTCTGCTGATTCCAGCTGATCATCTAAACATTTTATGTTCTTTTCATAACAGTCTACCTTTGCTTTATGGTCTGCTAACCAATTGACACCGATGACAATGTCATACGATCCCAAAGGTGCAACATAGAGATCAACTTCCGTGGAAAAGTTAGGTAAGTCAAGGACTGCCCCAAAAAGACACATACTCACTGTATGAACAGAACTATTACCATACTGTACAGTCCATGATTTATCCATTTTTCCAGCTTTTCTTTTAAGTTTTGAAGCAAGTTTATTAGATATAAAACATTCAGTAGCTCCTGTATCAAAAAGAATAGTGACAGGTATGCCGAATAACTTACCCGGAACTTCTATAGGTGTCACTTGCTTTTCAGCTTGTTTGTCCGCTACTGCAGCATGTATCTTATGCTGCTGATTACGATCATCCTTCTTCAAAGGGCACTGATTTGCGTAGTGATCTTTGCCACAATTGTAGCAGCCTCCTACAGGTCCCTTTTTAGGCTCAAAGTTGCCTCCAGTTTTGTAATTGTCACGCTGTCCTCCATAGGGCTTCTGCCCATTATTTTTAACAAAATTTTCCCTTGCATTTCCAGCAGGCTTATTTACTGCTGCTTTCTTATTGTTATCTCCTGGAAACTTACTCTTGTTTCCAAACTTTTTCCATGGTCCTTTTCTGGGTGCAAGAGAGGTTGAAGAAGGGTTTGCAGTCTTCTTCCGCACTTCCTCCTTATGGGCAGAAATAGCCTTTAATTTCTGTTCTTGCCTTATGGCCTTTTCAACAACTCCTTCCATAGTGGTTGGACTGTGAACATCGACCTCTCCCCCTATCACGGGATTCAATCCCATGATGAATTTCCGTATTCTGAACTTCTCGTCAGTTTGATACTGCGGTACATACTTGAGGAGTTTTGTAAACCGCTCCCAGTATTCAGTTACCGTTAGCTTCCCTTGAGCTAAGTTCTGAAATTCTGTCATTTTCTGATCATAGAAAAGTTGTGGCAGCCAACGTTGCCTAAAATAGCCTTTAAATTGATCCCAAGTAATATTGGTCTCATCAATGTTTAGTTCAGCTTTACGGCTATCCCACCACGAAGATGCTTCGTGAGAAAGCTGATAGGCTCCCCAAATAGCTTTGGTTTCCTCTGAGAAGTTCCTTATTGCAAAGTACTTCTCCATTTCACTGAGCCAGTTCTCAGCTCCATCTCCTAATGTGGTGCCATCATACTTAGGTGGACTTATCCTTTTTATATCATTAGTGAGTTCTGCTGCCAATCTGGCCTTTTTGTTTTCTGGTTGGACAGGTGCATTCCCGGCATTAACATCAACACCCATGTCGGGGTTGTCCTCAGGAGGTTGCTGATTATTATTATCAGCTTCTTCATCCTCCTCATTTCCCATCACCTGCTGTTCAAGTACAGCCAAGCGATCTCTTGTGTCCAACAGGGCAGCAAGGATCTCATCAAGTTTCTGGGTTGTTGCCGCTCCTCCTTCAGGTGGAGCATTATTCGCAACGTTCCCCCTTGTTCTAACCATTTTCTGTTACAAGAAAATTCAGGTTTTTATCAGATTATGGACACAATAGGTCCAAGAGCTGCAACCTTCAGCTCTGATACCAAGATGTAACATCCTCATTTTATACCTTAGAACAAGTGAATTTTTTTTTTTTTTTTTTTGATAATTGCATCCTGGTTCTAAATACATAATTTAGAACTCACAAATCAAATAACCATTCATATAACAGACAACCATATGCAGCTGTAATGACTCGGAGTACTTCCGATCTATTCATTCCATGACTCGGTAATCTACCGATCTATTCATGAGTAATAAGAGTTGGTGTTTTTATTTAACACTTTACTCTTGCGGTTCTCTTCCCTACTCTGGGATTCAGAATGCTCTGTCCAAGGAACCTAACTGAATAATTGTTACCATTATTCATCGGCATCTCATCCCTTAGACTAGGTGAATTAGGACAACGCAATCAGCAGCTTGCGATACTTTGGCCAAAGATTTGAAACATACTGTTTATGTCTCGTATTCCTTAACGGCATACTCGTCAATCTGGAATACGTCCTTCACCCCATTCTTATGTTATATAGAATGTCTTATACTGACTACTGTCAGTCCTTCCTTTCTCAACTTAATCACTCGGAGACAGATTAACAAGGTGATAATGTTATATGGATGCCCACGAGGATTAGGGATATGGTGACATACTGGTTCAACCTTGCAGTTCAACCAGTGTGTCATGATACCCCGAATCTCCTAGGCAGCCTTATAACATGACCACGTTCTTAATCGGACCCTGAGTAACTCGTGCGAGATCAAAGTGTAAATCTTAGCGATCAATGCAAAGGGTGTCGCCATAAGTCACCTGCATTGTTGTAACTTCGAGAAGATCCTAATCTTCTCGGAGGCACAACCCTGCAGTTGACTTGTGTCGTCAACCTTTAAATCCGCCTCGAAAAGATCTACTTAGTAACATGCGTTACGCACTTGAGTTTAAATTACTTTAAAGACTTTTCCCTAAGGTTAGCCTATCCCGATCCCTGGATTCTTCGTCTTAAGACGACCTTCCTCTATAAAACCCATTACATGGTAGAGGTATTAAGGTCAAGCTCTCATCAAGGAGTCATTAGAATACTCATGATTCTAAAACAACAGAATTGGACAATATCTCATAACCTTTACTTGAGATTGCCATCTGAACCCCATTAGATTTACATCAGTTCTCCTAACTGAATTTATATCATACTTATTAGTATAAGATATAAATGATTAAGAATCCAATTTAATATTGTCCTGTCATACTCAGGACTAGGGATTAGTAATTTAATTCGGCTTGTTTAGCGTTCTGCTTAGGTTCATTTTTAACCTATCTTTTAGAAAGACAATTGTTTAAATTCAATATTGCTTTCACTAGAACAATAAGATCTGCTAAACACTCATATGAATTCAATCACATTTTCTTGTAAGCTTTCATAGTCAATCACAAAAGCATCCAAATTACACAAGATAACATTGCCACTCTGGTATATAAACCGAAGAAGGTCAACTATCAGAATAAGAATACAACACAAGTATCAAATACTTATTCCCATTCCTGTCAGAACTATATAATTACATTTTATGCAAACAACATACTTGATACAATGCTTAACGGAAAAGTACATCTTTCCACATATAATACATTTAGGAAATCAAGCTGTAATTCATTATAAAACAAATTAAACAATCTGATCAGCCTGTCAGATCTGCATTGCTTTTACCTCTTACGGCAACCATCTGCAAAAATAGTCAACATGAGTCAGTTCGATGAACTGAGCATGATAAGCACTAACTTTTAAAACAATTGCAATCCGTCAATTGTTTTCATTAAACACCCTGTTTAAATGAGATCAATTATCCAAACAAGTAAACATATTCAAAATATGCCTTTATAATACAAAATTGACTACAAACGTGTAACTCTATCAACGTTACAGAATAGTCCTAAACACTTCTCAAATATTTCATCAAATATTAAGAATCAAGAACGAAAGTATTAAAAACAACCAATTGAAGCCAATATCAGCAACATTGGACAGATCGTTCCATTCATCCAAAAAGGAAATATCATAACAACTCTTGAGTATATCAATATGTTAAAAACAGCTCCTACTGTTACAGATATCAACATGTATTATAATAATAAAAGAGAAAGGAACAAATCATTCACACTTCCCTTCACACAAGTTCACTACTGTACCGTCTCCACATATGGAATGCATTAATCCAGTATATGTGTGAACAAGTCCGTCAAACCACAAGAAGAATCACTGTCTTAATAAAAATCGAACACAGCAAGGCTTTTCGACCCAAGTTCGAAATCAAAGAACCTCTAGTATTGCGGTCAACAACAGACTCCATTGCATTAGACAATTGGATGTTTCCCTAAGTCTATGCCAAGACAATCACACAAAATTTCCGAACATGTTCAGTCTCAATCGGACTGGAGTAAACGGAAAGGAAAATAGCAAATCTATTCTCACCTTGGCGCATGCAAGTCTAAAGTATGGTATTCGCGACTCACTTCAACAGAGCCAGAACACGAGATAATTATCCATACTCAAGGAACTCAAACAGTGACAAACGACAGTGTCCAAATATCAGGTTCAATAAGAGACAGAAATACAGGTTAACTTCCAAGAATTCAAATGAATCCGAACAGTAGTAACAAGACAAATAATTGCATACGATTCCATCTGAGCCCATCAACGGAGCATATTAAAAATCAGGCAAAGCAAATTTAATTACTGATTTCAAAACAAGGAATCCGACTGAACCCTTGCCAATCTTTTACACAAACTTGCACAGACTGAAGAACGTAAAAATATACCAAAAGAATCTGTACCACAAAATCCTTGCGGCACGATGGTATTCTTACGAAATAACAGAGATCGAAATACATATTATTCCCTTTAGTCGCTGGAACAACAATTTCCAATATTCAACTATATTCAACCATAACAAGTGATTCAAACATATAAATCATTCAATCGACTCCACAGAGTCGTTCAGATTAAAACGAATATGAATCTATATTTACATTTCATACTGTTAACGGGTTATTATCCATAACCACGGAACCCAACAACAGTATAAGATAAAAAAAATAGTTTAAGAATCAATCTATGCCATTCAAGGTAAGCATTCGACAAGGACCAAGTGTAAGCAATTCAAATACCGATTTTCATAACAAGGGATTCAACCGAGCCTCGTCAAAATTCCCGAACAAGCTTACACATAAGAAACATAAATGCATACCCAGGAAGTCGGTACTAAATTCCATTACAATAACAGAGGTCGTATGACCTGTAACTTCTATATGACTTCCAACGGAATTCATATTAACAAAACTCAAGGATGTATCTATATCCTCAGCAGTGGACTATAGTATACGATTCATTCAGAGGACTCCACAGAGTCGTTCAAAAACAATACATATATCCCTAATGTATACTGTCAACGATAAAATCCCGTTACCACAATAACAAGGGAAAAACAACTTCCACTGGGTCATAATGGCTACTGTAACACAAAAGTTACCTGTTCCCAAGCAAATCTAAAAGACAAAACGAAACCAGACAAGTAACAATAACCACCCCATCAATACCCACGACAGAGCTTACAAGATTCCATTAAAACGGAATAATCAAACAAATGTCCAGCAGTTTCCCTTTCAACAAGTATTCACAACATGCACCGGCGACAAAACCGACATGCATGACAGTGGCCTGTACCCCCTCACAAGAACAATTTAAGGGTTCTCGCCGAGCAGACCGAGCATTCCTTTCTTTTATAATTTCTTTTTTGCATAATTAAACCAGAATGCAAAACACAGAGAAATAAAGCCACAGTTCGAATTTAATAAACACCCATCAAGGATAAATGAAAAATCGAACCAGCAAGAGATACAGTGCCAAAATCACACAATGACATCCATAGAAAAACATCTAATTCCTTAAATCATTTGAACAGAGTTGTTCTAATGAAATCACTTGAAAGACAACAAGATTTTTAAAGGTTAGGGCCTAACATGCCTGGATTTTTACTCAAAATTCCGAAGCAGACCACTGGAAGAGCTCAGACTTCCTTTTCCTTTTCCAAGTTCGAGCGACCAACAAAATTTTGCTATCCCCATGACATATATATTTCCCTTGCCAGAGAAAAGAGCTAGATAACCTCATACTCGCCATGCAACACAAAGAAGACTGGTGCGAAGAACCAGTGAACAGGCAGAAGGAAAACCGAAAATCGCGATAAGCCAAACAAACCAACAAACTTCCTGTTTGCATGCCTTCTCGCGAGTTCCGAGCTCGACTACCGAGCACATTGAATGCAATTACACCAACTTTCCCGCTCAAACGCCACTTCCACCGACCGCCAAAGTTGGCGACAGTCAAATAAAATCCCAAGTTCATTTCCAGTTTTGGCGACCTGCCACGTCGGCTTAGGTTAGCTGTTGCTTAAACCTCCGCCATGACCTGTCCTCCATCCTTATCCTTAGCATTTAATGACATAGAAAATGCCGCCCATGGTTCGCACCCCTTCCATAGGTCCCTTTACATTCTTGCTCATAGTTAGGTTAGTATCTTAGGTTAGAATTTAGGATAATACTTATTCTAACCATATTACACGTAGATACTAACTTAGGACATTAACACATAGCCTAGGTCTAGGTTAGATTAACACTAATCTAACCCCTAGGTTAGGTTTAGTCTTAGGTTACTAATCATTTAATAATTCCAGTTAGGTCTGCATTCTGTACACTCAGAAAAAGACCTACATCATACCTTCTTGAACAGGGTTAGCTCCTGTTCTGCCTTAGGCTGCAGAATCGTATGTAACCAAATTATTACCTGGTCCACGATCGAGACCTTCCAGATATACTTCGATATCGGGAACCAATTCATTTCACTTGATCAGCCTAAGTCATACTCCTGACTAGCTTATTCAATGCTTCTAGACCTTGCAACCTGTTCAAGGTCTGTAAATTAATTCATCACGAACAAACTTAAAGCAATACTTGGATCAATTCCACTGATCCAAGACTAGGTATTATAGATGGATAACTCTATAATTCATTCCGAGATCAGATTAAACTCAGATACAAAATGAAATAGATAAAAGAGTCTAATCATATTCTGACTCAGTCAAAGATCTGTAAAGAAAATACAGTACATATCAAGCATGATTTCTAAATCGAGGAATACATCCTTTTACAAGAAATCACATATCAACACTTGTATGCTCAGGAGAAAGTAACAACAGTTCAGAGATGCTCGATCATGGATTATTTTTGAATTTTATTCTTATATGATGCATGATGATTATTAGAGACATTTAGATATTGATGTTGATATATTGTTTGACATGGTTATGCTATAGATGTTGTTCAAACTTGTGATATTTGGATATTTTGAGTAGACCTAGAAAATGAGAATTGAATTAAAATTGATGATGATATAGTTGTGAGGAAATTATAGGTGATACTACTGATTGTCTCGATGATTGTTGTGATTCACATATATATTGATGATCTTGAAATTATATTTATATTCATTTGGATGTTCTGATATGGCCACGAGGCTGAAGGATGTATTTGTATTTTGCGGGGTTAAAATATCACAACAAACATTGAGGGATTGGAGACCAACCACTTTGGAATTCTAGATGAATTCAACAAGGTCACCATGGCAACTATAATTGTTTGTGAGTTTGATTTTTTTGTTAGGGATTACCATGGGGGGGGGGGGGAATCACCTTAAAATGTGACCAAGGGATTTTATATATTTCTTTTATGTGGTCCATTTGTTAATGTTTTCATGTGTTTATTTTAGGTGCATTGACCCTTTTATTATTTATTAAATGGTGTGTAATATTGTGAGTGATCATGTTGTTAAGTTAATTAATTAAAATATGTCATAAGAAAGTAATTAATAGAGTTGTTTGTGTAAGAGATATGTAAGTTGATTTTGGAGTAAGAAAAACTTCATCTTCTTTGAAATTCTAATTTATCATTGGAGGCTGATTTTAGAGACTTGTGGGACAAGTTAAACTTGTCCCATGCCTCATAAATTTACATACCAACTTTACCTATGGTTGGAGAGTTAAATTTATCCCTTCTTTATGCATTTTTGTAAGTCATGTTGAATGTTTTTATTGCACTTTTCTTACATGTTGTAATTTCAGTCCTTATAGGGTGTGGGCTTGATTTGAGTGTATAAGTAAACATGTCATATTATTCACCCACCTATTGATTATGCATTAGAGAATGAAGTTGAATTTGGTGTTGGGGTTGAGGATGTGTGATGTGGCATCCTATATGGATCCACCTCATCCTCTTCCCTTCCCTCTTTTATTAATTGGAATTCATTATCTTGTTTTTGGGTTACTTCACTTTTGCATACTTCATTTTGGGCAACTTATTTTGCTATTTTGGAGCTCTTGCTTTTGGAGAAGATTGAAGATTGTTGCATGCTTGTAGTTTTTTGATCTCTTGGACTATTTTGCATTAGAGAGATTGTTGTTATACAACCTTGGAAAAAATTCCATCATGGAGAGGTAGGAGCTTGGATCTTGAAATGATCTTCTTTCATTTTTATGTTTATGTGAATGGTTGAATGTTTGAATGTGTTTTTTTATTTGTTGGCTAGTTGGGTAGATGACTTAGGGATGGTGTAGGAGAAGGATATGGGGTTCATTTTGTGGGAGGTATAAGTGTGAAGGGATTTGGGATTTGGGTTCCACCTTACAAATAAATAGCTTTCATTTCTTTACTCGTTATGGGGTGCTATAAGAGGTTGGGGAGACATAAGGAAATGTGACGAATAAGGGATACTTGGGAGAGGCATAAGGGTATGTTAGGGATTTGAAATGATATGTATTTGGGAGGCATAAGTAGCATACCCCATAGTTTATTTCTCCTTTGGCTTGCATGATGAAGCCTGAGTTTTGTTTGTTATGTCTTAAAGTGGTTGCAAAATACTGTTCTGTTTTGGACTATGTTTTGAATGTGAAAAATTGCATGTGAAATATTACCTTTGTGATGTGGAAGCCTGTTGTTACCATGAGATGAGTCACATTTCTTATTTCAATGTGGTTGGGGCTCAGGGGCGAATGAAGAAGGATGGCTTCTCCTTTCATTGGATTTCTTGGTTGGGTAGAGAGCGTTGCCTCTCCCCTTCCTTTTTTGTGATAAATATTGGAGAATGATGGATTTACATGTTGTTGTTCTGGAGCAAAGGAAAAGATAGTTTTGATAGTATTTGTTGAGATTATTATGTATTGTAACCCTTTCCCAATTTGAAGTGGATGCACATGTATTTTATTGGTGATGGAATTATATTATGCATTGGCTATGGAAGTTGTAATTTGAATTATGAAAGAGATGTACTTTGTCTTCTGTATATTGAAATTGAGGAATGGAATAAGAAAGTTGTAAAGATATATTTTTTTGAATTAATAAAAGTTGTATTATTTTCCAAAAAGGGAGTTACTGCTATTTAAAATATGCGTTGAAATATGTTGAGGAATTTCTGTTTGAAAGAAAAAAATATGTATGTAGAAATGTATGATATGGAAATCAAAACTGCATATTTGGGTGTTTGTAAATTTTGATTTAAATGAACTTAGTATGTTATATTTGTTTGGAATGAATTTCTAGTTTGAGCTTAGTAAATGCAAATAGATCAATTCGAATTTGAAGTTGTAGAGCTCTGTTAGACAACTTATCAAAATAACAATTATTTTATTCAAAATGCACAGAACGACCCCTGTAGCAATGAAAAATAAAATGAAACATTAAAATTTAACTTAGTATGATTAAGGCACCCCAAACAAAGTAAACCACTTAAGAAATGGTTATGGATCCTTTCAAATCTAACAAGGCACAACTGCAGTGGTTTTGTTGTCAAAATTGAGAAATTTCAAATTAATTTTGAATCAAGAAAATTATACCTTACAATCCATCCTAAATCCCTCTAAGATAAACCATCCATGTCTGTTTGGAATGTTGAGAAAGGAAGGAGGTTTAATTGAACAAAATTTTCATTTTATAAGCCTGTAGATCGTTTTCCTCAAAATTGACCCTTAAAAATTTATCCAAATTATATCTTAAGGTTTATGTGCAAAGAGGACGTCAAGATATTTCCAAAAAGTCCTCATTTTCTAAAAATAGATTTCCCTATCAAAAGTTATGGCCTTTTGAAGTTCGCAGATGAGAAAAGGCCTCTTGCACGCCCAAAGCCTCTTGCGCACCCATCTTATGCGCCCTAGAGAAAAAGAGTCTCCTCCACACCCATCTTTCGCACCCAGGATAAAATATTTTCTGCCGCACCCGTTCTTCCATGCTAGGGAGGAAAGTTTCTTTAAGTGCACCGCAAGAAGGTAATCTATCTATGCTAAGGATGAATTTCTCTCTCTTAGTGTTTTGTAGGATGATTCGATAAATGTTGTAATGGACTTTGGGATTTCATTGAGAACACTCAAAAGAAAATTATTCCTTAACTTTTCCTAACTAAACCTAGGTTGTTCTTGAGTCTCGAGTGGTTTTTTTAGCTGGGCATTACACGAAATCTCACTCTCATGGCCAATCCAATCACTCCGACTAATGTTGTGGACCCATCTACCTCACTCCTCCAGCCACTTGGATGCCTCCAACTCAGCTAGGTACACTACCTCATCCTTTTCTCCACAAAAGAATGCACAAAAATGGTATACTCTGTCATTTTTCTAACAAGTGAAATGGTTAAAATGAATCTGTAATATATGGATTTTTACTTTTTTACCCTACCCCTGACCTGACCGAAGTCAGTTTATCTTGACTGACATTGGTCATGTTCCCTAGCACACCATGGTAAATTTCCTTTGATTGACATCAGTTTATCATATTGATATCGGTTAGCCAATTTGAACCCATTGCACCATTTTTCACAACAAATGATTGCTCGAAACCCTTTCGCCTTATCCAAATTTGACCTTAGCCTAACCACTTAACCTTGTGACCCTATTACCTATGACCCAACCTCATAAGTAGTTGGGGCATGTTTTTCCCATAATGTGGCCTTACCTATGGCCATGCCTAAATGAACCAACCCAATCCAAACCATTGTGACACTTGAATACACTTACTCATTATACCTTGCGATGATGTTACTCATGTTGTTTAGCCTAATGACCTTACCTTGCTTAATGCCATGTTGTTTATCCTGACCATAGCTTTGGTAACTTCAAACAAACCTATTTCTTGTTCCCACACCTTTCCTAGTTGTGTTTCTAGATCGTATCCTATACCTTGGATACCTGAACCACTTCAACCTTATTTGGATAAACTTATTGACCTTTGATGAAGTGGAGTTTGAGATCTCTTCACCTTGGAACCATATCACATTCTATACATGTGCATGTGTTTGAATGTCACTACCTATTACCTAAACCAAACTAACCCTTACCTAGAACCCACCTACACTTGTTGTCATCACTTACACTTATATCAAACCACTCACTGAATCCCTCTGTTACCTCTTTATATCCTAGTTTGAGGGAGATCACCTCCACCCATAATTGGGGTAACCTAATATTCACTCATACCTGAGACAAAAAATTCCTGTTTTTGTTAGCGTCACTTATCATTACAAGATATGTCACAAAAATGGGTAGATGTAGACATCAAATTTGGGTCACACTCTCATTAGTCCCCTTTAATTAATTGAAGTAACGTATTCACCTAGCCATGGCCCATTACCTCACATTCATATTAATTTAATTTCTTACAATTTAATTAATGTGCATCCTCACATTATTAATTAACTTAATTACTTTAACTAAGTTAATTTACACATCACCTAGACACCTCATCATGGACTAATTCCTAGCATATTAATTAACTAAGATTGAGTATCTACTTATCTTAAACAATTGGGACTCTTTCAAACCCTAAAATTAAAGTCCTATTCCTTCTCTAACAACAATCTCACTTATCTAAGTGCCAACCCTCACTTGAGACCCATATTAGCAATCAAGATCACACATAACATAGTAAAGATTAGGATATTATTGGTAACTTTGACTAATTCACGCTATACAACGTCGGTCACATAAATTGCCATCGATTCCTTTATATACAATTTTACAACTCTTTACATGAGTTGGTCATTAAATTTTTGGAGTTCTAATTGCAATCAAGTGTGAATCTTAGAGCTATTACTTCATCTATATGAAGTCTACACACCACTAGAGGGAAACACAAACAACAACTTCTCTTCCAGAGCATTGGATTATCGACAAGAACACACATTTTGCACTATCGCGGCACTGGACTGGCCATCACCTTTCCTATCAACCATTAGCCACCATCGTTCATGAGATCTTCATAGTAACAAGGAATGTGGTTTTCAACATCTATTCTTACTTTACTGCAGATCTTTTACTTCTCTTAGTATTTCCATTTCTACTATTACCTAGTTATCTCCATCTCCCCACCAATCCACCTACATAACCATTTCAAGTCCTTCCACCTTTCCTAACCTCTTTCTCTGCATTCTTGAGTCTTCTCAATTATATTACAAGCCTAACCACACCTTCCTTACTCTCTGTGGAATCAAATAGAGGCCCAAAATCCATTTTTATTAAGTTATTACCCATTTCCCCTAATGACATTGGTTTACCCTACCGTCATTGGTTTCATCCCAATACTAGTGTCATTCACCTGACCAGTTTCGATCTCTGTGTCATGTTATAACCTCTAACCATCACAATTTCAATTCAACCAAAACCAACCGAGACATCACTTGATCAATCCTAGACCCTTTATTAGACCTCCGTCAGACCTGGAAAACCTAGAACAACCTACCAAAACTCCAGATCTAATTGTAACTTTACCTGGTAGATTAGATTTACTTATTGTATTAGCACAAGATACCTAAGTCATAAAACTACAGTAGGAATTCCTTATTTCATGGTATTTGTTGCATTAAATTGTATTTGAAAGTGGATTGACAACCTTCTATGAAGCACCTCACTTCCCAGTTCTAGCACTCGCTAGGCAGTCCACTAATCTATATTATTAATTCTATTTTGTGGTCTTGTTTTCTTTCTTATAGGTCATTCCTCCTAGCCAAAGGGAAGCTCTCCATGATCAGCTTAGATCAAAAGTCAATAATGAACACATTATACCTTCGATGTTCAATTTTATAGGTATTCCTCCTAACCTCTTACCTTATCTATTTTACAAAAACTATTCAATTAAATAACAAGAATTATTCCATGAATGAAACTATGTTCCTTTGACTGCATGTTAGCTAGAAAAATTATAGTTGTAATCTCCTTCTTTGAGATGCTGGAACACTCCAATGTGTTGAATAAGTGTACCAAAACATTGTTGTGAGATTTTCACTGAGTGCACTTGTGATGAGTTCTTGATCCTATAAACATGATGATATTTGATTGAGGAGTATTGGGAGTGGTGGATATGATGAAAGAGAATAAATTTTATTCACCTGGGAGGGTCAATTCATGTTTTAGAGGTTGAAACACTCCATCAACATTTTGGTCTTTATCTTCCCATGTTTATGATCTGGATCATGCGTAAACTTGGTCTGGAGATTCTATAAACTTCTTCTTTATCTTTCCAATTCAAATTAACAGAGAAGAAATATCCTTCTTCGATGGATTAAACCATGATGAATCCCATCTGTGAAAATAAGGATGGCTGGAATCATCCAACTTATTGCATCAAAGTGTTCCATACAAAATTCATCTCGTGACTGATGTTTTGTGAACCTGCAAGGGTTTTATCTCCTATTTGAACCATGAGACAACTTCATGGCCTTGAAATTATGGAAAAAAATTGTTAGATATGAGGAATGTGAGTTGACACAAGTGACTTGAGCCTGATTGAAATTATTTCTATTTCTTAGCACGTCATGTCTAGGGCATCTATTGTTATTAAGTTTTCACAATTTTCACCTTCTAATGGTTTTTTCTTGTTTGGAGTATCACCGGTTCTGAAATTTTTCCATTTTTAGAAAATTACTATATCTAGACATGTGGATCCTTACAAACTTGCTATTATTTATTTGAGTTCTTCTAGATGTCGAATTTCAATGAAATTGGTCTCAAAATTTTTGGTTTTGCTTCAAGACCTTTCACTCCATTTTTTGAGGTTTTTATTCCCATATAACTCCATACATATTAAAGGTAACTTTCCAGGTTGAAATTTTCAAATGGATGTTGTAAATTATAGTGCCAACATAAACAAAAATATATAAATATAATCTAACATTTAAAATAAAATCAAATTAAAAGAGAGAGAGAGAGAGAGAGAGAGAGAGAGAGAGAGGAGTTTAGTGAGAATTAATGGGGATGTGTGGGCATGACGAATGTTGGTGCTAGGGGGTTGTGTGTGGCAGGATCCATCAGCTTGCAAGGAGAGTGACTCATCCTCGTAGCACTTTTCAAATAATCAATCTCCATGCATAATAAAACAAGCACTCTGCTCAAGACTCATAGGAACTAATCATGGTCAAACCAAAGTTAACATTGAAATTTAATAGTAGTTGAATAGTTCTAGCAAGAGAAAATGTGTCATAATTAAATAAAGAATAGATTATGTAAAACTATGCTTAGTGAAGCTATAAATAATAGTCCTTCCTTATAAATGATGCATTTCTTGTTGATCTGGATGAGTCACAACCTTTATGGAATAAATTTTCCTACTATACTTGGCCTCTACAAAAATCCTAGCATAGCTCTTGCACCAAATATGGGACAAAAGTCAAAGTTTCAGGAAGATTTCAACTACTTGATCTTTTCTCCTGCTCTTTATCTTTTATTTTGAGTTGGTGTTGCATTGACTAAGTGATCTAAAAATCAAATTTAACTAGCAATTGTGCACACACTTAACTCTACTTTGTATTGATTTTTGATATAAAAATTGACTATTATATCCTTTTTTATTTTTAATAAAAGAATTAAAAATGAAAGTACTATGTAAAAATATAAAATAAAGAGATGAATCACCAATAATTTGACACAAGAATTGATAACGGAGTTTGACACTTATGGCCTACATCTCTAGGTCCAGTTGAATGGGACCGATCTATTAAGATATTGAAAATAAATATTTAAAACTATTTCTACAAGAATATGATCTTCTCATCATGTTCCTCTTCCAAAAATAATAGGAGTCACTTTATACTTCATCTCAAAATTCCATCTCTAGCTCAAGTTATGAGCAAAACAATAACACAGTCACTTTCCCGTGTCTCTACTAGTAAACTAGTAAAACATAGCTCCGGGTGCAATGGTTGGGTGCCTATCTTATTACCCAAGTGGACCAGGTTCAAATCCCACTCCATGTGGGGGGCATTTTACATAGGGATAAGATCCCACATTTGTTGGGGCGTGAACATAGGAAGGCATTTATATAGGTGGGTTATGTATGTAATTATTGGCTTAAGAGATATCTTATCCCCAAGGATGGGATGCTTAATGTGGGTGATTAGAGAGATAAGATGCATGAAATTTTAGGTATTTGTGCTTGTATATTTTAATATATGGCAATTTGGAAAATGTGCATTGAAAAATAAGGATAATAGTTGAAAATTAAATAATGTGGCCAATGTGGAGTATTAAATGGGTGTGGCTAAATTTTTAATATTATTATTTATTTATTTTCCATATTGCCACCTATCACTTTTCCATTGGTCCACTTGATGAGCATGCACATGTTAAACCTGTGCATAATCCCCAAAATTTTCCAATTACCCGAAAATTTCAGCGAGCCATAACTTTTGCATATGAACTCTGTTTCCTGCAAACGAGATATTAACAGAAACATCTAATTTTTCTCCATGCCATGGAACTAACTGAAACTAATTTTGAGAAGATCTTAGATAAGTGTTTCTCTGTGAGGATCCTCTAGATCACTAAGGAAGAGAAGTTCCTTTTTATCCTACTATCCCACGTATGTCTCTTTCAAAATCTTCCCTTGCGTGTCCTTTTGGCTAGAATAATCCTCATTTATGCCAAAATAAGAGCTTTTGAACAGGCGTGGATATCCAACACAACATAATCGAAAGGGTTTTTTTTCTCACATGTTGTAATTACAAGTTTTTTGGATGACATATATGCAAAAATGTGGGAGCATGCCCATGGCACGTGAACTATTTGACAGAATAACCCAAAGAATTTGGTTTCATGGAGTGCATCGATTGCATGTGTTCACAAAAAGGGCTCATTGAAAAAGCCCTGTGAACTATCTAGAAAATGCTTTTGGTAGGTTTTAAAACAAAAATCCATAACCTGTTTTAGCATCTCCTCAACGAATGTCAGAATGGGGAATTTTGGGTGTGTAGTGGAAGCCATAAATTTTTAGCTCCTCCCAAACCTGGTAAAATAAGAATTTGAAACAACGTACAATTTACTCTTCAAATCATAGTGCCAAGGTTGGATCTCTATGTGACTTGGTATTGGTAGAGGAATATGTAAAAGTGCAGATTTATGCTCAGCACGTGAACTATTTAACAAAACTCCTTAAAGGGAGATAGTTTTATTAAATGTCATGGTTGCCAGAATTTCTCACAATGGTGGTTGTGATGAGACTTAAAGGTTGCTCAATAATTTTCCCAGCTAGATGTTATCCCTTGGAGTCTCATGATTGTGCATATGTGCTAATGGGTTTATTGGAAAAAAATATTTAGAAAAATTCAAGAAAATGAAAAATGGTGGAATTTTGGATGCACACAAATCGCTTTATGAAATGCCTATATGAGTTGCTAAAACAAATACCACAATTTCAACCAAATTCATTTCTCCAAGCATGATAGGATCTATCCCTTCTTTTATGGGTTACTTTCTCTGATAACTGCATAAGTGGAATCATGTCTTAAGTTTTACTGTTTTAATAAATCTGGATGTTGTGGAATGTATTATATCTGTGATATTTTAATCTTCAGAAAATTACAGATCTAGGCATAAAAGTGATACCTAGAAACATATTTTACCTTAACCAGTCTTATGGTTGTATATACGAAGGCATTTAGAATACAATAAAACTTGGTTATAATGGATTGAGCGATATGGGTATGTGATGTTTACCCGGTATGTATATCAGTTATAAATTATATATAAAACCCTGCATGCATCATCTAGTTGTTTATATAGGAGAATTGTAAAAATTTGAATGTTGTAATAAGCCGAGCCATGCATCTTGGGGTGGTTTTAGTTATATCAATTTCTTGGTGTGGTTACTCTTGCTCTATTTGATGGTGAAATCATATTGATTTCTGATTCAGGTTGTTCTTTCTTTGTGAAAATGAAATCACTTAGATTAGAGTATACCCAAATTCTCTTCCCTGTGGCTTAGTAGTTTATGGGTTTACGTGTTGACTATAAATCCTTCCTTGAGGAATAACTCTCTCCTTTCCGAGGTTACTTAAGTATCACATGGTATTCCAAGCCTTTGTATCCAAAATTAATCTTGGTAGGAAAATTATGGGATCTTAATGTTCAACCTTAAGCATTATGTCATCTTCAAATGCTCGTGACCTTTCTGTTTTTCCCTGGTGGATTATAGGATAAGAAAATTATCTATTTATGTTATCAAGTTGAGTACATTTTTTTGACGTTAATAGTGATTTGGTATTAGCCAATTGAAAATGACAATGGATTATCTGCATGTTAAGTTGAAGCTAAGAATCTATACGTAAGTATATCATAATGCTAATCATTACTATGGTTAGGAAATATCATGGTGAACTTAAGGGAATACACTGTTAATATAAACAACAATGACCATTTGATTAATAAGTAAATATTTTACTTGGTACCCTGGAATGATGCATTGATGCATGATAACATTGAGCATAACTTTAACAGACTATATTATGGGGTTGTAGGGCCCATTCACTGTTAATACAAATAGTAATATTATTTGAATGATATATATATATATATACATTTCATGCAGTTCTATGGTATATAGGTATATATATATATATCTAAATTAGATACTTAGGTAACTTATGTTACTTAGTATTGTTCCATTTTATAGACTATCTATCTGAATCATACTAGAAGAATCATATTACCTAATAATTATTGAGTTCAAATCAATAATATTAGTTATTGAAGGAAATAAGTATTATTGACTTACATGGATTGCAAAGTTAAAATATGAAATGCTACTATTACCTATTCAACTAAGTCAAGAATTATTGATACACTAATCAAAATATGGGAGAGTATATAAGTAATAGTAACTTAATGTTACGAAAGTATAAATGAATGAAAACGTTTTGTTTTTCCTTGTTGACAGTTGTGATTAAAACTTGTATGTTTAAATTTAGGTTGCTATATCTTAGTGATGCATACATCCTTGAAATGCAAATTGGTTTTCTTGAATTTTTTTAATTATGGCTTATCCTCTTTAATCCATCAAGTAATTCTAACTTAATACATTATTTCCTTTGTGAAAATACTAGTTGGTGTAAGTTGTTAAAGAAGGTAGAGATCTTATCATGCTAGTTCATATGAACTGATAGTTGCTAACAATTTTGTAGATGGAATACTTGAAATATGAGAGGAAGATGAAGTTTTAAATGTTGCATTTATTCTATTAAATGAAGAAAAATTTGAATTGTATTACTTTTTTATTCGTCAATAACAAAAATTAAGTACCATTTTATTTTTTATTAACGAGGGCCAATTAGCTTAGTTATATGTATTAATTCCAAAAGGTGAAATTGTAAGACTTACACTTTATTTAGGCAGATATGAATTATCTCATTTTAAAGAAATGAATACGAATCTTTCATATAATCATTGTTTGTTAAATTAAATTAGATGTTGCAATGTAGTTTATTAAACTTAGTTGCATATATGATTGTAATTAGGTGGAATCACAAATTAATATATATGTTTTGACATGTTTTTTTTAATATTGGTAAATCTATACCCTTGTGTAGGAGGCATTTGACAGAGAAGCTGTATCAAAGCACAAAAGTTACAGCAAAGAACACCGAAGCCTAGCAGCAACACAAACGAGACTTTTATTAAAACTGGACTAAAATACTCATCTTTACTTTTTTCCAAGCATGATACATAGGGCCAATATGAGTAGCAAAATCTGAGTCTCCTCTCTGGTTCTTTTACTCTCTTTCTCATTGCCCCAAAGAGTAATCGGGACACCGCTGAGATGCGAAACACTTCTTGCATTTTGAATTCCTTATGGCCCTGAATGCTGCAATATTATACTCATAGTCTTCGTTTTCCCAAAGTCTAGGGAAATACTTTCATCAAGCTGGCTAAAACATGTTATAGTGCAAGGTAAAATTGATGACCTCTGGAGTGCTGTGTTATTTTCCTTGTAACATAGAAACTCAACCTTAGTATAAAACACATAATTACCTTCTCGTGTGTTAAGACTTCTTAACCTAGAAATATTAACCATAGGGTGAACCTAAATCATTAAACTTGATAGAAAATTATAGCTTAAGGAAAAACAATACCAAGTTAGATATTATCACCTTAGCCTGTATGCTTAGCGATATTGTCGTGTACCCAACAACTAGGAATGACATGGTTATTTTTTTCCCCTTGAGTATGGGGTATCCTCCTAGGATTAGTAATCGTGTGTGTTTTAAGGAGAATGTGTTTTCTTAAGGTAGTATTCCATGAGAAAACAATATTTAACATAATGTAAAACCATATTGGCCCAACACACTTGTAGAGTGAAGGGTGTTAGGTTTCAAGGATCGCCAACTACTATTGAAAGTCACCTTTATAATTTGGGATTATAAATGAACTCAAAAAACAATTTTTATTATCATTTGAGAGTCTATGGTACAATGTTAGGAGTTGATTTTATAACTTAACAAAATTTTAATTTATGATTAATTTGTGAAAGGCTAACCTTGAGATGGTATGCAAGGAGAAAATCACAATTGAGATCTTTCTTGTAACATGTTTAAATCACCATGTTGAGAGAAAATAAATCCATGATGCGTAAAATCTAATGTGAATCTTAAAATATTTAAACAAAGTGTTACTCCATCTTGTGCTACAACTTGTCCCATTATGAAATGAATGTTTGATGTGAAAACATGTAACCATATGCTTGAGTCAATTCCCTAGGATGAGAGATAGTAGTGTCATGAGCATGCAAATGTAGCTTATTAACAAATTGGTTATACAAATAATTTCAAAACATTATTTAAATCAAATAAGTGAAATTATTTTAAGATGAATGCAAATGATTCAAGTGGATCCTATATTTTAGTTACGTACACATAATAATTTTGAGTGTGAATCCCCTTTAAACCCTCTCAACAAAAGAGGATGTCAACTTGACAAGAAGTATTGAATTTACCTAGAGTTACATGAAGATTGTTGGAGATAAGGGTGTTAAATCACTATAGTTGTGACCCTAGTAAGGTGTGTAGAATTTATAAATGAATGTCTTGTTATATCATGCATATAATACTTAATTTACCAAGAATCAAAACATGGTCGAGTTTGAAATCATACTTCATGGGAACTTTATGATTAATAATTTAAGTGAAATAGATGGGATATATGGTTAGTTGTAATAAATTAAAAATAAAATAGATTAACCTTAGAAATTAAATGCTAATATGAAAACATCACATCATCTATTTATCCTTGAAATAATAAAATTACTTTGTTTCATGTGAACCTTCCTTATTGCAACCGAGATAAATTACAAATCCAAAAAAACATTCAACTTAGAATACAAATCATTAAAACAAACACCAGTAGCTCATATAGGACCACATTCCTATGAAAAATTAGGCTACATCATTCTATTGCGATAAGATAAAAGAGAAAAGTCAGATAAAACCACTTCGAGTAAAAATTTAAGTAAGATAAAAATAATCTAACCTAGATAAAGAAGAATGAAGGAATCCACGAGAAGTGATTGTCAAATAAGTAAGGTTAATAACAAAATATCACTGTAATAAATGTACAAACTAGGAAAGTATTGTGTTACGCATGGTGCCTATATGAAAGTTTATATTATAGTAAAATTATTGTGTTATGCCTTGTCATTTGGGAAATGTGGCTTTGATGTGTTTCATATTACCTATGTGGTATAAAATTTGTACAAATGTATCATGAGTATGCGTTGTCCTAAGCAATCCCTTGTGTTGTCATGTATAAATAAATGTAAGTAAAAAAAACATTATTCTGATATTTTACTATTGTATTTGTGTGTCAAAATTGTGGGTGATACAAAAATTACATAGAGCATCAATGATAATTCTCTTATAATTCCTACGCCCTTAGTCTTAGAGGTTATATTGGATATGTATTTCTGAATTTTGGCATACATAATCTCTTTTCTTGTCATATGTCATTCATTTATGCTTTCATATGTTTAGTATGTTGGTCTTGGTGTTACCCATATCATAGGATTAATATATAAAAGTGGTACTAAGGATTATTTAATCATTATATTGAGCACTCAAGTCTTATTGTATGGTTTAGAGGTTACCCCAGAAAAGTAGCTAAGCTATTAAAATTGCATATTGTGATCCTTCATTTACAATTTAGTTTTATTTGAAATTCTATTATTCTTGATATTGAGATTTATCCAAGTAATTTCATTACAAGTGGTATTAGAGCTTGATCTAAGACAAAATTATGTCAAACCCTAATTTTGAAGGTTTGGCTATATATAAAAAATGGTAGTGAATTTTTCTATAATTTGTTTTGTGGTGGTGTGGAATCAGTCAAGTAAGATCCTCTCCAAATTTTTAACAGTTTGGACTTGTTTTGCAAAATTTATAGTAGTTTCAATTATTTTTTCATTAATCGGCCTCCTAGGTTGCAATTTTGGGATTTTTTTCACATTTCATATATTTTCAGAAAGCTTTTGAAAAAAAGAAAGGGTTTTTATCTATATTCACGTGTATTCAGAAAATAAATTTATGAAACTTAAAAACCATAAATTTTTACCTTAATCCTTATATCTTGAGATCCATTCCCTACATCATGATCGAAATATTAACTCGAGGCCAAGAGATAGGTCAAAAAATTCCATGAATGACTCCAAATAAATAAGATCTTTATTTAGAATTGTAGTGCCCCCTTTATACTCGTGTTGTTTCCAGTCCTCATGTGCCATGGGGATCAAGATAACCCTTTTCTAGTTATCAAATAAGTGCATTTGGAACCCTTTCCCAAGGACTGTAGGATGGTCATTGATTGTTGGACTCGTGTTGGGTTGTCATTTTGACCACTGAAGTAGGGATCAAAAATAAAATTAGCTATGGAATACATTTAAAATATGGTGGTAATAAAAATAAAGAGAGTAACGTTGAATTTATCCTTCGCGCGATATATGTATCTTTGTGCCTTCAATTCATGAGGTGATTTCATTTGCCTTACGATTCGTTCAACTCAGGAGCATTTTGAAGTTTGAGTTTGTGACAGGTATGTAGTTTTACCACGTTTATCATTGTCCTAATCAAATTATTTTATAGATAACATTAAAACTAATCTGCATAATATTTTAGTGAAAATATTGTTTTGATAAGGTGAATGCAAGTAGCGGGGATTTGTTTTTGGCTATGAATTTTGAAGTAATAAATAATTTATCAATTATCTATATTAATTATTTCACGTATAATAATTAAGGTAACAAGAGTAATTTTCAAATGAATATAATTAAATTATCTAATATTCTTAACTATACCTAAACTCCTTCAAATTATAAGAGCTTGTTCCAAACCTTCTTCCAAGGAAATAAAATCATGGAATTTTTGGTAATTATGATAATGATGCGCCAAAATTAGCAGGAACTTGAAAATGCCATAACTTGTGCTTTGGGTGTCCGTTTGAGTCCGTTCTTTTTGAAACCACATGTTTTGATGAGATAAATTCATTGGTCAACTTTCCCTACCAATTGGAATAATTTTTGGCATATTTTTGGGCCCAAAATCCACAATCTTGAGGTTGAAAATTAGGATTTAAGTTGTAGTTCAGTTTTTTCCTAGTTTAGGGCATTAGTTAATTTTAGTCTATTAGTTGAATTATGAGTTGGAAAGTTGGAAATTCCTCTAATTTAGGCATGTAGAAGATGCATGGAAATTTCTATGCCTGTAAGAATAAGCATGCAAATTTACTAAGAATAGTAGGTTCTAGTAAACTGCTAAAAATAGTAATTTCTGCCATTTAGAGTAGATTTAGTCAAAGTAAGTTAGATTTTTCTAGGAAAATAAAGTTGAGAGTTGTTTTCCTATTTAGAAAACATTATAATTCATGATTTAATAATGAAGAAGAAGATCTATTTTCTTTTGGAGTTCATATTATTTACAGCATATTGAGTTTGTATAGAATTTGGCTACATTATATGGTATTAGAGTTGGTTCGAGTATTAAAAAAAATGGCAGGAAGAGGAAGAGGAGGTAGTATTACCCAAATGAATAGAAATATGCAATATCTGGAGAGGAAAGTTGTTGTGCTTGCTATAATGATAACCCAGAGAGGAAATTAAGGTGGAGATGACACAAATGAGGAAGAAATTTGTGAAGAGGAGGAAACGTAAGCGCCACCCTTAGCTTTTGAAGAAAGGATGCTTCGAGTATTAGAAGGAAAGAATGATGGGATAATGTTTGATGTTTTAGAGTATGGAGGTAGTCTAAAACTAGAGGACCCGATAGACTGGTTGACTAGTATGGGGAAATTTTTTGAGTGGAAGGCTATGTCAGAAGAAAAGAAGGTAAAATTTGCATGCACGAAATTTAAAGGTCATGTTATGTTATGGTGGGATCACCTATAGAATGAGTGGTCAAGAAATGGGAAAGAAATAAGTAGGACAGGGAGTAGTATGGAGAAGAAGATGAAAGATAAATTTCTCCCTGTGGATTATGACATGAGGTTTCAGAATATCAAACAAAACTTACAAACAATGCTAGAATACATAGATGAGATCTACAATTTTTCCATCCATGTAGAGCATGAAGAAATTGAGGAATAAATGGCTACAATGTATGTTAAATGGATTAAACATTTCTAGTCAATATGAGATAAGTATGCATAGGATTAAGAGCGTGGAGGATGCTTATTAATTATCCTTAAAGGCTGAGGAAATAATTTTTTTTCAAATTTTTAGGGAGATCACATGGAATGAATAGGGGAGCCTCATCTTCCTTTCGAGGATGAGATGGTTTTAACCAAGGTAGGGGAGAATCACCTTATGGAGTGGAAAAGAAGGAAGATACGAGACAAGATTCCCAGAATCAACAAAGAGGAAGAGTATTTTCTACGGGAAAAGGATATGCTAGCGATAGAGGATGGGAGGCTCCACGTAGACCATTTGTTTTTTATAGATGTGGTGAAGAGGGCCATCAGGGTTTTGAATGTCCACATTCTTATACACATGACAAGAGACAAGTAGATACTCCAAGAGTAAATCTCGTTGAATCTAAACAAGTAGAAGACAAACATGGACCTATAAATTCCACCAGATGTTGGAGAAAATCTGATGATCAAGAGGACGATGATTTCTCCAAGAAAGGATATCAAGGGTGATGCATGGGTTGCATTAAAATATTTTCAAAACAAGATGCACTTCTGGATAAAAGGTATGTAATGTTATTATTGATGGTGGTAGTTGTGAGAACATGGTTTCAAATGAGATGGTTGAGAAATCGGGTCTGCATTGTGAGAATAATATTAACCCTTACCGTAATGCATGGTTTAAGAAGGGTAATGAAGTTACTATTGATAAGAGATATTTAATAATTTTTTTCTATTTAGGAACAATTACAAGGATGAGATTTTATGTGATGTTATTCCTATGGATGCATGTCATATGTTGCTACAAAGACCATGGCAATTTGATATAAAAGTTATTCATGACAGGGGAAAGAATACTTATACTTTCTAGAAGGATGACACAAAAATAGTTTTTTCTACTTCTTAAGGAAGAGGGGAAGGTTGAAAATATGTTTTCTCAAAAGGAATTTGTGAAGGAGGAAAAGGCAACGAGTTTTTTGTTATGCACTAGTCGTAAATAAGGATGAACCTGCAAGTGCACAAATAGCAATAGAAATAAAATAATTAACAAAAGAATTTTCTGATGTTATTCGTAATGAGCTACCAAACGGATTACTACCCAAAATATATATTCAACACCATATTGATTTGATTCCAGGGGTCTTCACTCCCAAATTAAGCAGGTTATAGGATGAGGCCGACATTGTATGCAGAGTTAAATAGGAAAGTGACATAGCTCGTGAGAAAGGGGGCCGTAAGGGAGAGCATGAGTCCATGTGCAACCCCAAATTTATTAACACCAAAGAAGGATGAAACATGAAGAATGTGCATGGATAGCAGAACAATCAATAAAATTACAATCAAGTATAGGTTCCCAATACCTCACCTTGATGATATGATGGATGTGCTTATTGGATCTAGGTATTTCACCAAGATTGTTCTTCAAAGTGGTTACCATAAGATTCATATCATAGAAGGAGAGGATTGGAAAACAACATTCAAGATAGGAAATGGATTAGATGAGTGGTTGGTGATGCAATTTAGGTTATCCAATGCACCTATTACTTTATGGTAAAACTAAAGAAGAACATATGAGGCATCTAAGGGTGATATTTGAAGTATTAAGGAAAGAGAAAATCTATACAAATATGAAGAAGTGCACATTTATGCAAGAGATTTTGGTATTATTGGGCTTTATTATTTGAGTAGATGGGGTACAGATGGACTTCGAGAAGATAAAGACAATTATTGAATGGCCTAATCCATGGAGTATAGTAGAGGTAAGAAGATTTCACCGTCTAACAACATTTTACATAAATTTTATTAAAAATTGCAACAATATTGTAGCACCTATAACAAATTACACAAAAGGAAGGGATTTTTTTTTGACAAAGGCAACTGAGGATAGTTTTCAGTTCTTGAAGAAGAAGGTGACAGAGGCACCCATTTTGGCACTACCAGATTTTGATAAAGTTTTTAAGGCTGACTGTGATGCCTCACATGTGGGTATTGGTGCAATTCTAAGTCAAGGTGGAAAGCTAGTACCTTTATTTAGTGAGAAACTGAATGAGGTAAGAAAGAACTACTCTACTTATGATGTGGAATTTTATGCAATTGTATAAGCATTGAGGCATTGGAGGCATTACTTGTGCCTAAGGAGTTTTTGTTATTTACAAACCACATAGCCCTAAAGTATGTGAATACACAAAAGAATTTGAATAGTAGGCATGCAAAGTGGGTATCTTTTTTAAAGGGTTATACTTTTCTCTAGAAGATAAATCAGGAAAAAAAATTAAGTTGCAGATGCATTGAGTAGGCGTGTGTCTTTGTTTACCACTATGGAAAATGAGGCGGTGGGGTTTGAATTAATAAAGGGTTTGTATTCTTATAATTATGATTTCAAGAATATTGTTAAAAGGTTAATTCGTCCATTGTCAGATAATAGAGGAGATGTCCATGATGAGTACATTTTATATGATGGCTATCTATTCAATGGATGACAACTATGTATTATAGTTGGGTCTATGAGAGAGAATATAGTGAAAGAGTTGCATATCGGAGGATTGGATGGGCATTTTGTTAAAGATAGGACCATAGCCTTGGTAGCAGAGAAATACTATTGGAAAAATATTAAAAGAGATGTGGTAAGATATGTGGAGGGATATCAAATTTTCCAAGTTTCGAAAGGCCATGCACATAATACATGGTTGTATATGTCGTTTCTTGTTCTTAAAGGGCCGTGGAAAGATCTGAGTATGTATTTTGTTTTGGGATTACCAAAAAAAAAACGAGGTAATGAATAAATTTTTTTGGTTGTTGATAGGTTTTATAAGATGGTTCATTTTATTGCATGTAAGAAAACAAGTGATGCGACAGGCGTAGCTAATTTTTTTTAGAGAAGTTTGTTTGCATGGTGTTCCAAAAACCATTACTTCAGATAGGGACACAAGGTTCTTAAGTCACTTCTTGAGGACTTTATGGAAGAAGCTGGGAACTCAACTACAGTTCATCAATTCCTATCATCCTCAGACCAATGGGAAAATAGAGGTGGTAAATCAGAGTTTGGGAAACCTGTTAAGTTGGGGAATAGTTGAAACAATGGGACTTAGCATTACCACAAGCTGAGTTTGCAAATAATAGTTCCATAAATAGATCCATAGGAAAGTATCCATTTTTGAGTGTGTATGGGAGTAATCATAATGGGGTGTTATATTTGGTATAAATACTAATTGATGGTAGAGTCAGTGATGATGCAGAAGCATTTTCTAAACATATACAACAATTGCAGGAAGAAATGCGGAAGAAGTAATGATAATTATAAGTAAATAAAAATGTGCACATATGGATAAAGGTATTAATAGTTGGAGAGTTGGTTATGGTATACCTTTGGAAGGAAACATTTCCAAAAAGAACCTATAACAAGAGGAAGCACAAGAAGATTGGTCCCTGTAAAATTGTGAAAAAAATTAATGATAATGCTTAAGAGGTAGAATTAAAAGGGAATTTTGATATTTCTCCAATGTTTAATGTTTCAAATTTGTATTCTTTTCATGGGGATGGTATAGAAGGGGATTTTATTGATGAAGGATTAGATTGGAGGCAGTAGGTTCCAATGAAGAAGAAAGAAGAAGTGGATCAGATTCTAGAAAACAAAATAATGGACACGCAAAATGGGGAATTTTTTTTTTGCTACATTGAAAAGGACTAGAACAAGAGGAAAATACTTGGGTCACAGAGTGGGAGATTAAGAATTTGGACGTAGATAAATGGAAGCCATTTAAATAAGACAACTTGCAGGAGTTGCATTTTTTTTACAATCAAGGGAGAATGATGCGCTAAAATTAACAGGAACTTGAAAATGCCATAACTTGTGCTCTGGGTGTCTATTTTTTCTTTGAAAAAACATGTTTCGAGGAGACGAACACACTATTAAATTTTACCTACTGGTTAGAGTGAGTTTCAACACATTTTTGGGCCTGAAATATGCCATCTTGAGACCAAAAATTAGGATTTAAGTTGTAGTTCGGTTAATTCCTATTTTAGGGAATTAGCTAATTTTAGTCTATTAGTTGCACTATGAGTTGGAAAGTTGAAAATTCCTCTAATTTAGGCATTTCAAAGATGCATGGAAATTTTTGTGTCCATAAGAATAAGCATGCGAACTTACTAAGAATAGTAGGTTCTAATAAATTGCTAAAATTAGGAATTTCACTATCTAGAGTAGATCCAGTCAAAGTTAGTTAGATTTTTCTTGGAAACTTGAGTTGGGATTTGTTTTCCTATTTAGGAAACATTGTAATTCATGATTCAATAATGAAGAAGGAGATCTATTTTCTTTTGGAGTTCATATTATTCGTAGTATATTGAGTTTGTTTAGAATTTGGCTACATTAGATAATGTTTTGTTCAAGGTTTGAGCATTCATGTGAAGGATTTTGGGAAATTATTCCTGGGTTTTGTGAATTAATGTTCATATCTTTGGTTACATTCCCATGGTTTTGAGTTGAAGCTTCCTAGTGTGTGGGAAATTATTTTCTTTTGAAATTATTTCTCATCTTATTTCTTTTGTTAAAAAGGACCTCTGCTAGTTCCTCCATGTGTGTGCCAAATTGGAGCATTAGAGTAGGATTCTGGCATCTAAAGAAGGCTATATTAGTTGCATGATCTGGGTGTTTTTGGTTGTTTTTTGAATTGTGTTTTTTTTTTAAGTTATTGGCAAATAGTTTTTTGAAAGGGACTATACCCTTGAGAACAAAAGAAGGCTTGAGAGCTGGAATAAGAGTGAGAATTAGAGAGAATGGATCAAGATCCAAGTGTTACAATGAAGCTCGAAGTAGCCCAGAAACAACTACTCAAACGAGACAAAACAACAAAATTACTGCAAAAAAGTAGTAAAGAGACCGCAAAAAAATAGCAAAAAAACAAACAGAAGCAGCAGAAGTAACCAATACTACTTCTTGGCAGCTTTGTCGATGCTGGTCTTGACTCTCTTCCAGCCATGAAACATACCCAAAGTTGTCATGTGGGCAGCATCAGTTTTATCAAGCTCCTCAATGGTTCTTTTGCTTTCTTTTTCGTTGCCCCAAAGTGTAGCCGGGACACCGTTGAGGTTGGAAACACTTTTGGCATGACCCTCAATGAACTCCTCAATTGCCCTAAAGGTGGCAATGTTGTAATCATGTCTAGTTTTGGCCTTCCCTAAGTAGGAGTCTAAGGAGGTCAGCTTCTTATAGATGTCCTCAATCTGACTGCTATCAATGTTCCCCTCCCCCTCCATGCTTTTCTTGCCTTTCTATTTAGCTAGGTTCTTGACCTCATCCTTCAACAGTTTCATCTCAGCCTCTAAGGTCTCCAACCTCTTTGAAGAGCTATCCAACTAAACTTCCCGGGGACTGGCACTGCTGATATTCAGAAGGTCATGTGCAATATCTAGTTCGAAAGGCTCCTTCTCCACAGCAAGAGCCTCAAGGTTGAGCTTCCTGGAGGCCCTGGTGACCAGTCTTTTAGAGGTAGAGGCGAGGTGGGTGGCAGGAGCAGCAGCAGGGGGAATGGATGGAGAAACTTGAATAGCCTGCTAGGGGGGTGACAGCAGCGGTGATGGGGGGCAGCAGGAGAAATAGGGCTGACAGCAGTAGAGCCCATCAAACGGGTAGCCGGGCTAGGAGAGGAAGGAAGACCAGGGTATTTTAGAAGGAAACATTTATGAATCAACAAAATAAGTCCTTGATGCAAGGGAACCACCCAGGTGTGCTTCTGAAACTCCAAAATGGAGCGTTCAAGGGAGTTCAGCAGATAATGGGGAAAGCAAACCAATCAATTCCTACGGAAGTGGTTTAGAAAGATAAGATGTTTAGCAGGGACAGTGACAAACCTACCTTCCAAGGAGATGAATCGAATCATCATGCGAGTAACCTCATCATAGGGTGGAGGAATTGAGTTGAAAAGCAAGCCCGTTGTACCAAATGTGAGCTTCTCAGATCCCTCCACAAATCTTCTTTCTTCAGCATCTATGTCAACCCTTTTGTTGAAGAAGTGGTATCCTTGCAAACAAAGACCGGTCACTTCAGCAATAAGATCTTCATTCACCAATATCTTCTGTCCCCCGTAGTCAGCAGCCCGCTCCTTCCATTCCTTAGCAAAACGAATAGAAATTCTTTGGTCATGTCCCTGCACCTTTTCCATGAAGTTGGTGAAGCCACCTTTGCTGAGAATGTTCCAAAGCTCGATATTTTCCTTCCAGTCGGGGTCCGCGCATGGCTCAATTTGGCAGGGAGGTCCTCCCATCTTCTCTGTGATAGACTGATTACAACAATTTCCCATATTCCTGTGTGCGTAGAGACCTGTCCACTTCTTGCTATTGTAAGCCACACAAAACTGGAAACTATAGCCGTTGCTCTTTCCACGAACGGCTGCGTGACTGTTGAATTGAGCCTGCGGGAAGTCACGTGTGTGAGTAGCTCTCTCCCTGTCAACAATCACATTACAACTTCCATCGGTTTCTGAGGAGCTATGAATCCGGATTTTAACAGCTGGAGTACATCCCGCATGCGTGATTTTCAAATCAAAATAACTCCAATTGGAGTTCCCCAAATAATTCTTACTATCATGAATATTTGATATTATTTGCATCATCATATTCATTAAAGCAACACGTGTGAGAGTGTTATTGATGTTGATCTTCATCCAAAGATTATGTCTCATTTCTAGGGATTGCTTGCATATAAAAGTCCGCATGAATGCTGTTGTGGAGCTGATTAGGGATGCTGTTATTATCCCAGATGGTGAAATTAACATTAATGCCATAATTGGCTAGTGCATCCGCCAATTTATTGCCCTCTCTGTAAGTATACATGATTCTGATGTTATTGAAAGTATGACTAATGCTTATGGACTCAGAGATAAAATCCTTAATACTCCAACTAGGAGATGAGGACTGATTAAGAAGTTTAATGATATTTAGGGAGTCCCCTTCAACAACTAGGTTCTGAATATTTTTAGCCTGGGCAACTCTCAAGCCCCAGAGAGCAGATAATGCTTCAGCAAAATGATTAGTTTGAACTCCCATTTTTTCAACATATGCAGCAATCAAATTACCTTTATGATCCCGTATTGCTCCTCCTCCTGCCACTATCCTAGGGTTTCCCTTAGAGGCCCCATCAAAGTTCAACTTATACCAATTAGAATCAGGAGGATGCCATTTGATCGAAGATCTATCAATATTATTCCTGGGATTGCTCCAATTTCCAATCTGCCAATTGGATAAGATGTACTCTTCATTCTCAGGATAACTCTTGTTCTTGGGAGGTTTAAATCTGGCAATATCATCTTTGATACCATTAGAAATTTTTCCAATACTGAGTTTATAGTTTTGCTTCTTATTTCTGAAAATGATATCATTTCTATCCTTCCAAATCCTCTAGATTAAATGTGGGATAGCCAATTTCCAGATCCTTTTGATAACACAATGCCTGAAGGGTGGGTTCCATTGATTCCATAGCTGATTAAGATCCTTCGGCAACACCCAAAGAGTTTTTGGTTAGTTTTTTGAATTGTGTTATAACATATATATTTTTGGATTTTTGTCATATGCATTGAGAGATGCGGTCATGCCCCCTCATTGAATACCTACATAAAATAGTTGTTTTCTTTGAAGAAGGCTTTGGAAAATGTTTCAATAAAATATAAATTAAAAGGTGTAAAGACAAACAACTCATCTCTTTCCCTTATTTCTCTCCCTGTACCATAATATGAGTTTTACATGTGTGCCGAGCATGTAAATAGGAGGGGATTTTGGAAAATGTGTTTAGTTCTAGGACATATGGAGACATGCATGCAAATGGAGAAGCACCTTGTTGGTATAGGTAAAGCCACTCATGCCAACTGTTTGTTAAAATGTCAAAACAAATGTGGTCACGTGAACTTTATTGATTGATGCACTACACAAAAGTGAGTTATTTGAAAATTCTTAGAAACCTTTTAATTAAATGTGTTTACCATCTATAAATATGAACTCCACAAATTTTCCATTCTCCTCCTTGCCTGTGCTAGAAAGGAGTTATGGAACACAGTATGGACTTCCATAAAAGCGTATTATATAGAGAATAAATTTTAGTTGTTGTAATTGCAAATGCCTTGAGATACACATATGAAAAATTTGGAAGCATACACAAGGTATAAAAAATGTTCAATAAAATATGTAAAAAAATGGTTTCATGAAATGTGATGATTGCTAGATATGCATAAAAATGATGTAGTTGGGGAAGTTTTAAGGCTTTTTAAAGAAATACCTAGACCTGATTTCATCTCATGAAGTTCTATGGTTTATGTGTATATATAAAATGGATTAGTTAAAAAGGCTTTGAAAACTTTCAAGAAAAAGTAGATTAACAATTGTAAAACCAAGAACCACATCCTCTACCAGTGCTTCCAAATTGTGCCTAATTTGGAGTTTTGAAACATTTCTTTCCATCCATCGAGCACATTAGGAGGTGAATATTCATCTTTTATTAGGGGATTGAGATTAGCAGTGTTTGACATTGGTATTGTGGACTACCCAATTAAAAATGGAAAGATGCAGAGAAGATTAAACAAACCCTACGCATGCATGTGATATATTTGATAAAATTGTTTGGAAGAGTGAAATCCTTTGGACAACAATGCTTGTTGTATGCTAAATGGGTTCATTGAAATATTTGTTTAACCAATTTTGTTGGCTTTGGAATTTCACTTAATTAAAGTGGAGTGCTTATGTTGGCGATGTGGTTTAGTGTTTTAGTTTGTGGTAGTAAAATGTGTTATTGGGAATCATGCAACAGGCCTTAGTTAACTCAAATTTTTTTGGGTAGTAGTTATTTGTTAGTTAACTATAAGTTACTTGGAGTATGTATACGAATGTGGAGTTAAGCACAATGATCGCAATTTGGTTCACAAAAATCCTCTTCATTAGATTAATCTTGTAGATCGTGAGTGTGGACCGCTTGGAGTCCTTTGTGCTGCTTAAATTCTCAAACATGCATCGTCATCTTACCCTTCTTGCACAATTTTAATGAATCTAGTTTTATAATTTAAATATAGTATAAAATCAAACTAAAGTAGAATAAAGTATCAATGAACTGAATGAGACGTAGTGGCTTATAACAAATTTACCTCTATTTTGTATGATCCTAGAAAAGTAATATGGAATGTAAACTCAACTCCCTATCTACCTTGTGAGATATTTGGAAAAGCTCTTATGTTAGTTTTGGTTGTGGAAACCAGATGGTTGGTATGATAAATGGGAAACTTTGTGAACATTACTTTTGACGACTTGTGCAATGATAATAAAAAACTATTTTCATGGAGACGCAAAATATTATTTTAGACCCTAAAATGAGAAAAGAAAAATTAAACCATGTACCCTTTCATGTGGAGTGTCCAACTGAACCCTGGGTTGTTTTTTAGAAGTTTGTTTGACCTTTTTTCGTAGCAGGTTTACAGGCCAATGGGATATTATATATCTTTAAACAACCGCTGAAAGTGAAAAATATAGTTTGGTTTTCAACCATCATTTTGGCTCTGGGTGTTGAAACAGATTTTGGCTTCCATATACATCTAATATTTATATAACACAATTGCTTCAAACCCTCAGTTTGGAGACAAATTCCTCGCAAGCTAGTTTTTCTGATAGGTTTTGTAGGCCTCCAGTCGTTAGGAAAAAAAAATGCTTGAGTTGATAAAAAATCATAAGAAAAATTACAAAATCCATCCAAATTTTCTTTAAATAATGACTTTTTAAATTAAAATCAACATTACGAATTTTATGTATTTTTTATTAAAATTAAAAATTTATGAGTAGTATGTAAAATCGAAGAATAAACCTAGAAAATTTGACAAGAATTCAACACCATCCATGATAATAGAGTTCGGCATTTAGAGCCTACGTCTTTGGGTCTAATAAAGGGACTAATTTATTAAAATCATAAAAAAATAATACTTACACAAGTATTGCACAATTTAGACGTTCTCACCGTGTTCCTCCTGCAAAACTAATCCTAGTCTCCTTTGGAAGTTTCCCAAAATTCCTCTCGTTGGTCTCAAAATAAGCCTTTCAAAAATAGTGTCCACTACACATTACCCTTCAAATAGAACCTATCCCCTTTTATATATGTTTATACACCTCAATCATAGTGGTTAGTCCCGTTATCATTTACTGTGGCGGCCAAGGTTAAATCCTTGCTAAGCGCACCATTTGAGATCCTTGGCTAAGCTTGGTAGTAAAATCCCACATGTGCGGGAGTGTAAATAGCTAAGTGGTTTATATTGTATTCACTTTCCATAGTAGATTGGATTATGATACATTTTTTTTGTCGAAATGTGTGGTTGTTTGGATATGTGTTAAGTTTGGTGGGTGAGGCCTAGATCCACGTTGGAGAGATAAGGAGGTTTGTTAGGATATAAGGTAGATATGTGGTTAGGAGGTAAGCTTGATTTGGAAAAATCCATGGAAGATAAGGTAAATGATATATGTTGGTTAAGTGGTATGGAGGTTAGGTAGGATGGTGGGTCAACTCGGTCTGTTGAGTCAACTCAACTTGCCGATTCGGGCTCCACTAAGACAACTCCAATGCAAAATGTTTAAAATGAAATAAAATAGTCCCATATTCACCCTGTTAAAAAAACTTGAGAAAATATATACACAAGGTCATCAATGGTAATATGAAGATTGGAGGCATACGTCCTTATCAAAGAAAAATGAATATTGGGAAACCTTGTGTATAAAGATACATGACTGTAGGAAACCTCTTGACACCTATTTGAAAAAAAATTTAATATTAGAAGAAATGGTGTTTTTTTCCCTCCTCTCTCTATCCATCTTTTGGCTTTGAAAATGAAATGAAATGGAAATTACATTCTTACTTTCCTCAAAAGTGTTAGGCATTTTTTTTTTTTATTATTGGAAAGTTGTGATAATGTAAATCATGTTTGATAGTAGTTAGATGCCGTGCCAGTGGTTGTGCTGACCATGTTGTGGTTCTAGGTACGTGATACATGAAGAAATTTACAAAACTCTACATACTTCTGTAATAACGGGTTATCCTTAAATTGCATTTGATATTAAATGGATGTATATATCATCATTATAATTATAAACATGAATTTTATTTTATTTATTATTTTAAGTTGTGTAAGAAATGGTAGTATATTGGTATTCTTCAAAAATGGGCGTTCATTCTAAAAGTGAAATTTGATTTTATATATATATATATATATATATATATATATCTTGCTAATGTTGTATATGTAATTTTAACTAGGAATGAAATGATATTTCATAGCGTTCTTTTGTGGGTCATTAATGAATGAAATCCTTTGTGCATTTCCAATTACGTTGGAATTTGTAGAAGAACTAAAGAAAAAAAAAGTATGACTTTAGAGTAAAACCCTTACTTGTCACCCTCTTGTGTGGGAGCACATTGGCTTAAAAAATTGATAATTAAAGGATGAGCCTAGTGTTCATATATTTCTTTAACACCTCCTAGTTTATGGTAATATGAGAAAAAATTTAGGATTATGTAGAATCTTGTCTACTGGTCAACTTTGTCTCGAAACCATCTATAGGAATAGAAATGGTTAAGTATTATTTAGAGTAAAAGGGGTTCGTCGTACATAGTATGTTCTTGCATGTTGAAGCTACGTGGGATGCTTTAGATTAAGGCTTGGGTCAATTTTTATTCATATGGGATGTAGGTTCTAAGCTATAGAATTGTAAAGTAGTCTTAAGATTAAACATAGATGGCTATGTAATGATAATACTCAATTCATAGGAGAAGTTAGGAAATGCATTTCCACAACCTTGAAATGTGACCTTGTATAGCTTGGAAAAACATGAAGTGAAGAGGTACCTCACTTGGTACTTGTAATATAATCCCGACTCTTGTGAAATTTGATTGATATAAGACAGACACATAGGTGAAACCTCAAACTACCTTATTCTTAGTTATAACTTATTTTTTTATTTAATTTTTTTATAAATTATTCTACATGAGTTCCAATATTTGAGCATATTAACCTATTCTCTTGAACTATTTTTGAAACGACACTAATCAATTATTGAACCATGGCGACTAAAACATTAGGAAAATGTGATTTTAGGTGAAATGGAAACTCTAGTTTTTATATCGAGAGCTAAGAGAATCTCACTTATGCATTAAAATTTTTTAATCTATTATTGAGTTATGGAAATAATAGTAATACAGAAAAGAACCAAATAAGTGTATTTGTTATAAGTTAGTTCCAAACTAAAATGAATAATTTGTATCATTGTGAATTATATTATATGTTTATTTGTTAAGTTCTCTTCAAATCTTTAAGGAAAATAATTTGGAATATGAATACGACAAATATTTAACCATAAAAATGCAATATTGTGAAAATTGCCAATTCATGAAACTCATGTTATGTTGGTCGTGGTTTCATTCTTTCTCATGGATATAAGTGTGTTGTTGGTTTGTATCTTGAATTATCTTGCTAATTTTATGTCCTTCATGTTTTTGTAAATGTTGCAAGTGGTGTCGTTCAATCTCTTGTGAGTCTTCTTGGTGTCGCATAGTTATATTAAATAAACTTTATGTCAAAAACATTATCCTAGTATATTTTGGTCTTGTGTTTAGGTCCCACATGTGTGGGCACTATAAGAATATTTAAGTTATGGAATATCTAAGGTATTCAATCAAATTTAGGAAATTGTTAATAATATCGTGAGTAAGAATGACCTCAACAATGATCTTCATCTACTAGAAGGTAACTTTAAGGATGAAATGAAGATGGGGTTTGAGTCAATGCAAAAAGAGAAGACGCTTTCAAGTTTCTCTTTCAAACATGAATAATAGCATGAATTCCCATTCCAATCACATGGTTTCCTCAATAAATGTGCACATATATCTAAATAACACCAACCAAGGAAGATCCTTAACACATTCTGGTGGATATTCTAACCAATGGAGTGGAATTATTTTGAAAGGGGAAATGTGTAAGTTGGATGGAAAGGATACACACAATTGGATTAACCAAATGGATAATTTGTTTCATCTATATCAAATTGCATTGGGACAAAAGGTGGCAATGGAACCTTTATATCTTGAACCTGACCAATTACTATGGTTTCATTAGTTATATGCTAAAATGTAGAAGAATGGTATCAGTTTCACCAAGAAAATTTTCACTAAAGAGCTAAAATTTTACTATATTTATTGTGTGTTAGATAATTACTCTATCCACTTAGGAATGTTAAGGCAAACAAGATCAAATAAGGATTATGTTCATCAATTCCAAAACCTATCCTTACGAGTGGAGAATATTACCAAAGGTTATCTAAATGACCTATTAAGGAACACATTAAGCATGAGGTGCACATGTTTAGTCCACTCAAGGTTTGTGATTCTATTATCATGGTATGTAGGGAAGAGGAAAATTTTATTTCCAATAAAGGGTAGACTTTCACTAACATCAGAGGCTATAACACCTTGACACCATCATACCCTTATCTAATTAGAATGAAACCTCAAAAAATTAAAGAAAAAAGAGAAAAATGGTTATGTTTTAACTATGAAAACAAATATGGACTAGTTTATAAATGATCCGAGAAGAAATTTATTTACATTAAAGGGACTAGTGAGGAGAAAGAAGATTAAGAAACATCAAATGATGAATTAGAAAAACTAGAGGAAGAATCTGAATTGCCCCAAATAACTATCTCATACCATGCTCTATCTAGTATTAACACTCCACAAACCCTTTAGTTTGTTTGATACCTTAAGAAATAGGTGGTGGTATTGATTGATTTGGGGAGCGCACATAATTTCATTAATAATAAGCTAACATCAAGACTAAATTATTTTATCTACCCCACACCTAAATTTTAATTAATGATTTGAGATGGTGGTATAGTCCAATGTTAAGATAAATACCATAAAATAAAAATTATGATGGGTGCCTAAAAAATGGAATCAACTATGTTCACTATTCTTGTGGGTAGAGGTGATATTGTATTAGGTGTTTAGTGGTTCAAAACTTTGGGCACCATAGGGCTAAATTTATAACAATTATTCATGTAATTTCATTCTAAAGAAAGATAATTTTAACTTTGAGCACTACATGCAAAAACTCCTCAAGTGGTGAGCTCTCACCAAATGTAGAAGATTCTTAAAAAGGGGGTTGAAGGATTTTTGGCATGATTGTTCTGCATTGAATTTTAACCAACATTTACAATAGCACATCCTAATTTTCATAAGGTTATTGATCAAAATGCATTTCTCTTCAAGAATACTAGAGGATTTCTTCTGAAAAGAGATAATTATAATTTTATTCTTTTCATTCCATGAATCTAACTCCTTATTATCATGCCTTATAGATACCCATATGTGCACAAGAGTGAGATTGTGAAGATGGTTGAGGAAATGTTGGACCTAATATTATTCATCATATTCATAAATATTACTCTACTCCGGTGGTGATGGTGCATTGAAAGGATGGAAGGTGGTGCATGTGTCCATAATACTGAGAACTTAACAAGTACACTATCAAATATAAGTTTCTTATGCTTGTCATTGATGATTTATTAGATGAGTTATATGATGCAGTTTATTTTACAAAACTAGATCTTCATTCTAGGTATCACCAAATTAGAGTAAAATAAGAGGATATTCATAAGACATCCTTTAGAACTCATCAAGGGAATTATGAATTTATATTGATTAGTTTTTTTCTTACTAATGTACCATGCACATTTAAGAGTTTGATGAATTCTATATTTAGACCATTCCTACGGAATTTTTTCTTAGTATTTTTTGATGATATCCTAATCTATATGAAATCATGGGAGTGTCATTTTCATCATGTAAATACAATCTTGAATCCCTAGAAAAACATCAATTTTATGTAAATCCTTCGAAGTGTTCTTTTGAGGTATAAGAAGTA